>QLTV01003690.1:1307-19779 GCA_003457575.1 Thermophis baileyi | reverse complement strand
GAAAATATTTACAGACCCCTCACATCCTGGACACAAACTGTTTCAACTCCTACCCTCAAAACGACACTATAGAGCACTGCACACCAGAACAAAAGAACAGAAGAACAGTTTTTTCCCGAACGCCATCACTCTGCTAAACAAATAATTCCCTCAACACTGTCAAACTGTTTACTAAGTCTGCACTACTATTATTTTTCTCATCGTTCCCATCTCCTCCCACTAATGACTGTATGACTGTAACTTTGTTGCTGGTATCCTTACGATTTACATTGACTGGTTCCTAATATGATTTAATTGCTTATTTGTACCCGGACTATCATTAAGTGTTGTACCTTATGATTCTTGACTAACGTATCTTTTCTTTTATGTACACTGAGAGCATATGCACCAAGACAAATTCCTTGTGTGTCCAATCACAGTTGGCCAATAAAAAATTCTATTCTATTCTATTCTATTCATTCTATATGCCAAAGAGCATGGAAAGCTGTTACCTTCCCACCAAAGTGGTACCAATTTATCTACTATGGTGGCGCAGTGGTTAGAGTGCAGTACTGCAGGCTACTTCTACTGACTGCCGGCTGCCTGCAATTTGGCAGATCAAATCTCACCAGGCTCAGCCTTCCATCCTTCCGAGGTGGGTAAAATGAGGACCCAAATTGTTGGGGGCAGTATGCTGATCAGGGGTGGGTTCCTCCCAGTTCGGACCGGATCGCCCGAACCAGTAGTGACATGCTGGTGATGTCACAGTGACATCACAGATCCGGTTTGGTCGATGCTGGTCTGTGGGCGCCGCCATCTTTTTTATTATTATTATTATTTTTAAAAAATTAATTTTTTTTATTTTATTTTTTGAATTTTTTTTGAATTTTTCTGGGTTTTTTCTTCTGTGCATGCGCAGAAGCCGAGTTTCTGGCACTGCGCATGAGTCGCCATCTTGTTTTCGGCTTTTTTCGGGAGGGGGATTTTTTTGGATTTTTCGGCACTGCACATGCCCTGCGGACTACGTGAACATACAGCCACCGCGGCCACCTCTCGCCTGTCCCGCTCCCTCACACCTGGGGGCAGCAAGCTGAGATCTCAGCTGCAGGGGAGCAGCTCCAGACAAGCCCACGTCTGCCGACGCCGACACCGTTGGAGTCACGACAGGTGAGAGGCGGGCGCAGCGGCTGTATGTTCAGGCAGGGTGAAGGGGGGGAATGGCCCTGGTCCCGTTCAACCGTGCCAGCAAAGAAGCACGGAAGTTCCAGCCCATCCACCCCATGAGCGAAGCGGGCGGCATGAAGGAGACCACTCAGCAGCAGCAGGTTGCACAGAGGAGGGGCGCCGGGGGCGGGGGACCCCCTGCCCTCCCCTCACCTGCCCTCCACGCACAAAGACGAACCGCCGCTTGCCCTGAACTCCTCGCTGCTCCCACACTAACACCCCGGCCCCGTTCAACCCTGGTCTGCTGGTCCTGGCGCCGAAGCCAGGAAGGCGAGAGGGGCGGCAGTGGCAGCAACGGCGCTCCAAGATGGCACATGACAGGGGACACACTGCTGCCGGGCTGGGCCACCCACCCTCTCAGTCCCAGAGCACTTTCTTCCTTCTCCCACTGCCAAGAAGAGAGAAAGAAAAAGAAAAAGAAAGAAAGAGGAAGGGAGACAAGAAAGACAGAAAGAAAGAGAGGGGGGGAAGGAAAGGAAAGGAAAGGAAAGGAAAGGAAAGGAAAGGAAAGGAAAGGAAAGGAAAGGAAAGGAAAGGAAAGGAAAGGAAAGGAGGAAAGGGAAGGGAAGGGAAGGAAAGGGAAGGAAAGGAAAGGAAAGGAAAGGGAAGGAGGAAAGGAGAAAGGAAAGGGAAGGAGGAAAGGAAAGGAAAGGAAAGGAAGAAAGAAAGAAAAAGAAAGAAAGAGAAAGAAGGAAGGAAGGAAGAAAGAAGGAAAGGAAGAAAGAGAAGGAAGGAAGGAAGAAAGAAAAAAGAAAGAAAGAAAGAGAGAGAGAGAAAGAAAGAAAGAAAGAAAGAAAGGCAGAAAAAAAGAAAGAAAAAAAGAATGAAAGAAAGAAATAAAGAAAGAAAGAAAGAAAGAAAGAAAGAAAGAAAGAAAGAAAGGGGAAAAAAACTTATGACCACAATTGAGCCCAAAATTTTGGTCGCTAAGCAAGAGCATTGTTAAGTGAGTTTCACCACATTTTACAAGTTGGCCACGCCCATCCAGTCACCTGACCACCAAGCCATGCCCACCTGAAGCCACGCCCACCTGACCTCCAAGCCACAACCACAAAATAAGCCACGCCCACAGAACCAGTAGTAAAAAAAATTAGAACCCACCCCTGATGCTGATTCTGTAAACCACTTAGAGAGGGCTGTAAAGCACTGTAAAGCGGTATATAAGTCTAAGTGCTATTGCTATTGCTACTCACATTTGCATGCTTTCAAACTGCAAGGTGGGCAGGAGGTGGGGCAAGGAACAGGAGCTCACCCATTGTCTCAGGTCTCAAACCCAGGCTGTCAGCTACATGACAGCTACATGACTAGGTGGCTCAATGGCTAAGACACTGAGTTTGTCGATCAGAAATGTCGGCAGTTCGGCGGTTCGAATCCCTAGTACAGGTCTCCTGCGTGAGCAGGGGATTGGACTAGATGACCTCCAAGGTCCCTTCCAACTCTGTTACTGTTACTTTCCAGCTGACAAGCTCAGCATCTTTAATCGTTGAGCCATCACGCCCCTTTTATCTTTATCTTCCTCCTATAGTGATTCTAATTGATAAAAGAGATTACTGTGCTCTTGTTAGATATCAGAAGAATTTTCCAGCAATTGGAAGTGGCAAAGAAAGACTGGGCACTGCCACAAAGGGCCCCTGAAGGAAATCATGTTGTCTTTCACCTCTGTGTCACAGACAAGGGGCTTCATCAAAGCAAATCCAACTTCCTTGCAAAGGCCTAATGAACATCTGCTTTCATATCCAGATGCATGTTTGAAGTGGATCAACTAAATAAGCTTTCATAGTTAGCTAAATTGCCAGCTGTCTTATAATGGGCAGAACTCTTCTTTCTCCTAAAATTCAAGTATTTTTAGTGCATTTTGAGAGGGTGAAATGTTCACATTGAGGCTCTTACATTTTAAGAATAATTAAAATATTTTACAATTCCACAGCAGTTTTATTTTAATAGGTGGTTTTTTTTTTCATTTCCAAACAGCTAGTAAATTATTTTAATTTAACTATAAAAGAGTTATTTAAACTTATTCTAGGAAAGGTCAACTGACAAATGTTATCTTATAGTTTCAGCTGGTAATAAACATTGATGGCGTTAAAAAAAAAATCCTAGTCCAATAAAATGTATTGACTGACCTAGATTCAGTGACCCAACACTCCCTGCTTCCTTATGGCTAATGCCTACAGGGGAAATGGGAATCAACTCATTTTGTATTTTTCTATTGTCCAGTCTCAGTGAAGCCAATAGAATTTATTAGGGCCCACTGAAAGGACAGAAAGCTTTGTTCAACATCGTGAACTGCTGAAATAGGGTTGAGGCTGAGCCATTTTCAAGCCATTATCAATTGAACTCATCCGGATAGGAGATGGGAGTACCTCATGCATTGTTCCAAGGACAGAACGACATGCTGCTAACCACTTGAGGTTTTTTATCAATAATTAATGCATTCCATTTGAAGCTTTTTAAAAAAATTTCTTAAAAGCACTAGGATATGCAGTTTCTCAGTGAGATGATACAACAGAGATACGGATTTATTTATTTTTTTAAATAGCTTGTGGAACAGAAACTGAGCAACTCTCTACTGAAGTCTACTGCAACCAAGATGAAAGGATCCATACGGAGGAGTATCGTAATCTTGGTGGAACTTCTGTGAACTTTTGCCAACTGTGTGTGATACCTCTGTAAGATGGCTTTCCAGGTGTGCTGAGATTAACAGGAACATTAAGGTAGCAGCTGCCGATGTACCTTCTGGCCAAAAGAATTGATGGTCTTCAGCAAGCATGTTTAAAGCAAATTGCTCTTCTGGTCGGGCTGACACCAACTCCATTTTTATATCTCTGGTACTGTTGCTGTTCAAAAGCAGGAAGACATTAGCATGAAGCATTAGACTGAGACTTAAAACACTTTGCTTTGTTTGTTAATAGAGTGAGTCAGAAACACACAACCAGTTCAATACAAAATAGGAGAGATGTTTCAAAATGGAGTTATTACATGTAATTAGCATTCAGAGCTTATTGTTCATATTCATGTGATTTCATCAGGGGTGGGTTCCTCCCGGTTCTCCTGAACTGGTAGCGGCCTGCTGGTGATGTCACGATGATGTCACCGAACCGGATCGGTCGATGCCGGTCCGTGGGGGCCACCATCTTTTTAAAAAAAATTTTCAATTTTTTTAAATTTTTTTTTTCCTTCTGAGCATGTGCAGAAGCCGACTTCCGGCACTGCATGCGGTCGCCATCTTTTTTTCGGCTTTGGTTTTTTTCCAGATTTTTTGTTACCATGCGAAGCATGCACGCGCCTATGAGGCGCGCCCATGCGGCACGGGAGGGAGCGAACCGGCAGTGAGGTAAGTTGGAACCCACCCCTGGATTTCATGTGAGCAACTGATTAATCAAATGTGTTTAATCTAGTGGAAATTCTCAGACCTTTAATTTTTCAGTGTTTTTACATTTAGAAATGACACAAAATGTGATTATGTACACAAAAATTGTAAAAGGCCACATTTTGTGATAAATTATACAGTATATTATTACTATCAGAAAACATGTTATTTAACAAAGTTGCAGTTCTTCTCCAACAGACTCCAAATGTGATCCAGAATTCTCAGCCCACAAAAAGCCTCTTGGATTATTATTTTTAACTTAATACATCTGGAGAGTATCAATTGGAAGAAGGATAGACTAATAGACACAAGAAAGGGCTAGAATTTGATTTTTAACACTATATCAAACAATTAATTACAGAGGTATCACACTCAGTTGGCAAACAATTAAGTAATTGTAGCCTCAAACAAATATTTGTTGCATTTTACACTATGCCAATGAAAAACAATGTATACTAAACTCTATGGAACCAATAAGGATGCTATTCTTCCTAAACTGACACTTGGGATTTCTAGTTCAAGATAAATATTTTTTGAAGTATATATTTGGTCATAATTTGGCAATCAATCAATTTATTTCTGATTCCCAGTGAATCATAGAAGCATATTTGTCATCTGGGGTGAGAAGAATAAGAGGACAGAAACTTGTAGCAATAGTATCTATTGTCCCTCATAGTTGACTAAATTTTCTTGAGATTCTTCTTGCTATTTCCATACCAGTTATAATTTTTACAAGGACAGATTGCTAGCCATCATCCAGGTTTGGGGCCAGCAATGGCAGACAATGACAATGAGATGGATGCTTCCTGATGTCCAACAACCAAGAGGATGTCCTCAGAATACATGGTGAAGAACGTTAATGGAAGACTTAGACTCTAAACATCATATGGGAAGACCCTGAATTATTCACCCAAGAACAAAAATGCTGGAGATCCCTTGCTGCCTGGGATCCTCCTAGCATGGGAGGATCTAATGCTAATCCTTCTCATGGAAAGCCACATAATCCCTTTTTTTCCTGAACAGTCCAAAAAAAAAAAAAAAGCTAAGACAGGCAGAAGTCAATCGATGGTCCCTTCAACTTGCCAGTAGGATCTATTCAATGCCCCATTCTGATCTACTGCCATTCTTAGAGTTTAAAAACACCTCATTTTCACTCTTTTCACATTTACAGCATTTGATCAAAATCCATACACATGCACACAACACACACAGTATATATAGCAGGGGTGTCAAACTGGCGACCCACGGGCCGGATGCGTCACGCACAGGCCACACCCATCCCAGCTCCGGAAAGGGAGAAAACATCGCGAAACGTCACATGATGGCAACGTAACGTCGCGAGTTTGACACCCGTGATATATAGTATATGTATGTATGTATATATGTATGCATGTTTATTGCTATAAGGAGAAGCCGCTAAACCATCAAACCATCATTCTTCAGTTGCAAAGAAAAGACCTTATCAAATAGAAGCTAGAATGTAGAGTGGGGAAAATGTTCCCATAAATGGAGAGTTCATATCAACAGGAAAAGAGCCTAGCTGCAAGGTGTAGGCCAGAAATTCTGCAGCACTATAGTAATGTTAACAAAAGTTCACTTTTGCTGCAGTGTTAAATACATCACTGCTCAATCGGAAATAAATTGGTTCACAGCCAGCATTGTGCTGAGTTGATTCTGAACTAGTGCAACACTTCTTCCCCTTGTGGAAGTAGACTCATAAGATTATCAGAGCTATGAAAGAGAGAAAGTTCCAACGAGTTGGTACTAATCTGAATTTAATTGTAAAGGGGACTACGATAATGGCCTCATTTGGTGTCCCATCCTCTAAATATTTCAAATGATTACGGAGTGACATTTTTCATTAACGTCAACAAAATTAGTAATCCCAGGAAGAATTCGGTGTTTGGGGTTTCTCTCCACCGTTTACTTAACCACCAATTTTGTTCTCAAAATACATTAATGTAGGATGTTAGGAGAGAAAAAAAAAACCCAGAAGAATGCTTTGTCCCCAAGCAACTGAGGATCTTAAAAGGAGAGCCATGGGATGTCTTCCTGCATTTGTATTGGTGCTTATGAAAAGCTGTGTGATAATACCATGGAGAGTAACCATCTCCTCTGCTAATACGCTAACTGCATAAGGGAGGAAACATCTTTCACGAACACTGTGAACATAACGTTTTATTCAGGCACAAGACACTCTGTATGGGTATGCTGCAGTAAATCACTCAGAGGGATTTGGATTTTGTCCATTCTTTTGCATGACTAATACATGAGTCATTATGTTGTTCATTTTTAGTTCTTTAATTCTGCTCCCATTTGGAAGTAGCATACCAGTATTTTTTAAGTACTGTGCTGATGTAACTATGCCCTTGGTAGAAGAAGTTCTACCTTGGATCTTCGGAAGCTTCCCACGTAAAATGAGACAAAGTGTTTGACTGTTGGGAGCTGAATGCATTTGGCATCTTACCATTCTTAGGAATACATCTCAGAACATAACAGTTAAGTCTGATTTTTAGAGGTAGTTTGGGTAAGTGACAAAAACATATATGCCAAATGGGCCTATTTATCAATGTTAAGTTACAGCTGTCTGTTGAGATCATCCTAAGAGGCATCATACGATTAGCTGTCAAATAAGCTGTGACACAGTCTCTAGTTAATTTAGTCATTGGAGATATCAAATCTATAATTCATTGAAAACAGCAAGCTGCACTTATATAATTTAAAAACAAATGGGGCATGGTGCTTTAAATACTCAGCTAAGTAAGATGTCCACTGCGTAGTTGTGATGAACATGCATAATGCATTTTAAAAATATATTAAAAAAGCAATTGCTGGAGTTGCCAAAGAAACTCGGTGGCTAGGAAGATAAGTTCAAATTTTTTTCCCTGCTGTGAGTTCACTGAGCATTTCTTCAAGCTGTTGACTTGCATCAACAAAACCTTCAGTACCAACAAGAACAAATCTTAAGCCAAATATGCATGCTGTCTTAGCTGTGGATTGGATCTAGAAAGCAATGTCCACCAGCTAAGAAATATTTTTCTTCTGAATTTATGTATATCCAAACTGTAGAATAGTCTTTCACAACAGGCTTTCTGTTTATTTAAGCTGAATATCCCCACCATCATCTGAAAGTATGTTTTTTTATTATCCTTATGAGAAGGATTAGGGGGAAACCAACATGCTCAAACACCAATATTTTGGAAACAATATTGCATCAGAAAAATGTACAGGTATTTTGGACAACACAGAAAAAATAAACTCAGCCACAAAGCTGTAAGTAAATTTACTCTTCGGTACAAATCATTGAAGTTTTAACTGATATTTGCTTCAGAGATTTTTGGCATGACAAAGTAAAAAGCAATGACACAAATGTATTTGTTGTCTTGCCTTATTCACCTGCAGAAGTTTTATTGCTGATATTATTGATACAGTCTGTCTGAAACAGTGCATTGGGAAATGTTGATATGATATAAAAACTGGGTAACTGGCTGTTAGTAAAGCAACAATTGTTTAAGGTAAACAATACCTCCTAAAGCTGGAGGACAATTAATTGAATTTATTTTCTTTAAAATAAGGTTAAATAAATCAGGTAGTCCAGGTTGGGGAACTTGGTGGAGAAGATGTAAACCTCTCTCCATTCTGCCATTCATATCATATCATATCATATCATATCATATCATATCATATCATATCATCATATCATATATCATATCATATATCATGTCATGTCATGTCATGTCATATCTCATTATTATTATTACATATGTATTTATTTATTATTAAATTTTATGCTGCCCATCTCCCCTATAAGATATACTAGTCTAATAAGATAACAGAATAACAGAGTTGGAAGGAACCTTAGAGGTCTTCCAGTCCAACCCCCTGCTCAAGCAGGAGACCCCACACCATTTCAGACAAATGGCTGTCCAATCTCTTCTTTAAAAACTCCAGTGATGTAACACCCATAACTTCTGAAGGCAAGCTGTCCCACTGGTTAATTGTTCTGTCAGGAAATCTCTCCTTCTTTCTAGGTTGGTTTTCTCCTTGATTAATTTCCATCCATTGCTTCTTGTCTTGCCTTCTGATGCTTTGGAGAATAGGTTGAGCCCCTATTTTTTGTAGCAGCCCCTCAAATATTGGAAGACTGCTGTCATGTCACCCTTAGTCCTTCTTTTCATGCTTTTCAGATAAACCCATTGGTACTGATTGCATGAAGGAATTATTTATAATACACGGATAAACCTGAAGTGTGCAAGCAACAAACAAATAAATCCTTTTTCATTGCTTTTCGTCATTGGAATCGCTTCACTTCACACATCGCTTCATGGGAATCCCTCCTCCCCATCATCATCATTTAACCACCAGATAAAAGTATTTATTTCCCAAGATCTACATATTAACAGTTGATATCCCTAGCCACCTGCTCTGTTTTAGTTTGCAATCTGTTTTTTCCCTACGCTTTTATTGTTCTTTCCTAATGTCTTGTTCCCTTGTAAGTCACCCTGGGAAAATACATTTATTTTGAAGTTGTGGGATATAAATGGCCACAGTGCTCTCTTTTGTGTTATGTTCTTGATCTCTTTTCATTTTTATCTCACCTAGGAAAACAGTAAGTTGGGATAGCCTCCTAGCTATCCTGGTTTTATAAATGGGTTTTTTTCCATTTGCTTATTCACCTGTTACCCTAACACAATGTTCAAGAAGAAAAGCAATGTATAAATCAAACACAGTTGCAAAGCTGAACAATTTTCCCGGGCATTGTCGCTACCTCATTCTTGGCATGTGCAATCTCTTGTTTTGCAATTATTTTCCTCAGTAAGATTTATACTTTTGATTGGTTTGCTGCAGGGGCAAATTTAATGCCTGGAAAGCGGTACATTCAGTCCCTTGCTGTTTCAGCAGAGTTGCTGATTGGAGTTGTACTCAGAGCTACCCCTGGCCTTAGTTCCATATTTTAGGAGCAAAAAAAATTTGAAGATTATGAAGAGTACCAAGAATTAAGATGAAAACTCCTATTTTATTCAGATGAGGAGGGAGGAATTTTCCTTTGAAAGGTGAAATTTAAATAAATGACTACTAAATAAAAGCAATCCCTCCTTCCAGAGTAAAAATAAAGCCAACATGTAGCAATGAAACTATAACAATATGTTTGCCATATTGTTGCTTACGTCTGTCCCATTTTCTCAACAGAACCCTAACTTTGGCATATAAGAAAACTCTCAGTTTATTTAAAACTCACCCGCAAAGGAGGACTCAGCAGTGCAAGACCTTGGACTATAAATTTTCAGTATAGCTGCACAATGTTTCTGACATTTTATTATGCTTCCCAAATCCCTTCTGGATATCCCAGGGGTGCAATAAGCACATCACAAAAGAGGCACTAAAGATTTAATACACACTCATCTATTGTTACTGCATCAGATGCAGCGGAATTGAGCATGATAAGTCTTTGGACAAGAGGGATCTGAATATATTTGGTGCTTTAAAAGAGTTGGGCCTCAAGAATAACTAGAAATAGAAATGTCTTATGCAATATCTTCATATCTTCCCACATCTATCAGTGCACCATAACTTCTTGCCTCTGCTTCCTTCCCAAAAACAGGCCCTCTAAAAACTTCCCTACACACACACACACACACAGAGAGAGAGAGAGAGAGAGAGAGAGAGAGAGAGAGAGAGAGAGAGAGAGAGAGAGAGAGAACATACAGAGAACCTGCTGCTGTTCTGATGCTATTAACTGTGTCTTCCTGAGGTAAAATCTGATCAGTCCAGCTTTCTCTTATATTTTGTGGTAAGCCATCCAGAGTTGCCTCTGCAGCAAGATGGGCAGAAAACAAATTTGACAAAAATAAAATAAGTATTTTCACTGTAAAATGTACAGCATCCCACATACATAAACCTGCTTCTTATGAGTGGACTGGCTAACAGTCATGTTAGGCAATTTGCCAAAAAAAACCCAAAAAAACAAGGGAAGAGGAGGTGACTTCTGCTGCATGTTGTAGCCATGCTAGATTAATGATATCCATGCTATCCAGGGGTGGGTTCTAACTTACCTCACCGCTGGTTCGCTTCCTCCCGTGCCACGTGGGTGCATGCGTGTTGTGCGCACATGCGCAATGCCGAAAACCCAGCTTCTGTGCATGCGCAGAAGCAAAAAACAGCTTCTGCGTGTGCGCAGAAGCCAAAAACAAAATGGCGCCGCAACCCACCGGGAGCAACCCACCTCTGATGCCATCCATATCCAGAATTGAGAAACAGATGGTAGGAGATGATCCTGAAGAAGAGTGATACTTAAGATTTCTTTTTTTCCTTCACTAAGAGAAACAGACATTTTGTTTCTTCCCAATAAAGATTAATAATATTTAGGAGTGATGGTCATGTGTGGGGAGAGGTTGGATAAGAGAGGATGCAAGGAAGATGTGTGTGCTTGATGTTGCACACTGATTTGTACATAGTCAAATAATAGATAAGTCCCTAAAACTCTAATACAACACCCAATGTGTCTTCAGTCATATTGGACTGGAATAGTCAGTAATATCGGACAGGAGTACAATATCTAATTGTGGTCATCACTGATACAAAATAGATGCTCAGACCCTAGAAAGAGTGCAGAGAAGAGAAACAAAGATGATAAGAGGTCTGGAGTCTAAATTGTATGATGAATGGTTAAAGGAACTAGGTATGTTTAGCCTAATGAAGAAAATGATTAGGATTACCAGAAGATTAGCTATTTTAGACTTAGAATATCTTCATTGTCACTTTGAATATATACTAATCGGCATACATTAAAATGAAATTTCATTGCATACAGCTCTCAAAGGATCACCACTTCCAATGTACACTACCTAAACATGACTAAATAAATAAATAAATAATTATGCATATACCCACATACCCATATATATTATATGACACAGAGAAACAACACAGTCTAGTTCGGATGTATACATGTCAGTGGTGGGTTGCTGCCAGTTCGGACCGGTTCTTTAGAACCGGTAGCTCTGACTCCAAGCTGAGAGAGAACCTGGGTTAAACTGACCTTTATCTCTGCTTCCGAAGCCCAGCTGATCAAGGGCAGCAGATTGAATTGCCGCTCCGCAGCTGTTTCCCGTGCTCCTTGCCTAGTTTGCAACTCTATTTCCTCTGAACTGCGCACGTGCGTGCAGCGAAGTGCGCAGCGAAGCACACACTCAGCGAACGGGTTGTAAAGCCGGTAGCAACCCACCACTGATACATGTACATGGCGAGAAAAACTAATCTTGTGAGTTTACCAGACGGATGGCATTGGGAACAAAACTGTTACAGAATCTGGTAGTCCTGCTAGAAATACTTAGAACCCTCCTCCCAGAGGGGAGCAACAGAAACAGATAATAAAGTGGGTGTGTGGGGTCTCTAACAATGAGCTCTAAGCACATACTGTAGCACTTATAAGCAGTATCCTGAATAACAAAAAGTGAGCTTCCTATCTTCTGGTACTTGAGGGGCTGTCATAGAGAAGAGAGGGTCATCTTATTCTCCAAAGCACCTGAGGGTAGAACAAGAAGCAATGGGTCGAAGCTTGTTAAAGAGAAATCCATCCTGGAATTAAGCACAGTGAGAACAATTGATCAATGGAGCAGTTTGCCTCTTGGTGTTGTGGGCACTCCATCGCTGGAAGTTTTCAAGAAAAGATTAGACAACCATTTGAATGGTATAAGGTCTCCTTTCTTGGGTAGGAGGCTTAGACTAGAAGACCTCCAGGGTCCCTTCCAGCCCTATGATTCTACAATAAGAGTGTAATGCCTATGTTACTTGCATTGTTGACACAGATGGTTGGGGAAATAACCAATTATTTCTTCTTCCATTTTAAATCCATCAGACCAAATGTAGTTTCGAATATCTATTCCTACATGCCAGCCATCTTGAATTCTGTAAGCAAGTTTCTCCAGCTGCTGATAATGCTCTATTAGTACTCCCATTTCCCCTGACAAAACTGCTATTCTACTTTTATTTTCCTGAAAAAGAGAAAATAACTGAGATCTGTACAGCCTATAAGATGGATATATCCCAACTGTCTAAAGCTCTTAAAACTACAGCATTCTTATGGGCTTTACCTAAATCTAGTTTTCAATTCTGTAAATAAATAAATAGACGATCTGTTACTCTGACAGGTCTGTGCATGAATGAAAATCCAGTTGGCTTGAGACAGCTCTGTAATTTCTGTAAGGCCGTTACTAGTGTGACGTTTATTTGCATAGATTCCTGTATTCTAAACAAATCCTAAAATTTGCAAGCAAACTTTATAAATGTTCAATTATAAAGAAAATGTTATATTAAGCTAGAATCTTTATCTTCTTGCTGGATTTCAATCCACAGAGGAAGCTCATGACAACTGTGCATGTAATAAACAATAAGAGTTTCTAACACACAAATATGTACAAAGAACTTCTACGTTTGAGTGGAGATGGTGCTTCTCATATTAATTTTGTGTTGGAATATTTTTCCTTCTCTCTCTCTCTCTCTCTCTCTCTCTCTCTATCTCTCTCTCTCACACACACACAAACACACACACACACATTCCCCTCTCTCTCTCTCTCTCTCTCTCTCTCTCTCTCTCTCTCTCTCTCTCACACACACACACACACACACACACACACACACACACACCTACCTCAGAAGGTAAGGAGCAAAGGCCTGTATAGTACTTGGATGGCAGACCACTGAGAAACTGTATTTCTGTATTCTAGACTGAGAGGCTGAAAAAAATATCCCAGAATATCCCAAAACCATTTTGATGTGGTTGCCAAGAAATATCTCCATATAGTCACCAGATGGTCACCAAATAAAATTAAAAGTCACATCTTTATACTTTCTTTTCTTTTCTTTGATTCCTGCACTTTTGTTTTTGCTCTTTTCTTCTTTCATTTTTCCTCTATTTTTATTTTAAATATTAGTTCTTGTTAGTTTTCATTCTGTACTTCAATTTTTTTTTAAAAAAGGAAATTAACATCACTGAAATCAGACAGAGTTGCTTCTGCGTAAAGTTAAAGGGTCTCTCTGGTGGCAAGACCAAGGCAACTGCACTCATTTTGGCTTGGATGCTAAGAAGGTTCAGGAAGATGTAGCCTTGCCTCCGATGGCAATCATCATTATCTTCATAATTTCCTCAGAAAGAGCCAGTACCAAAATACTTTCATACTGTGGTTCACATAGGTAGTGATCTGAATCACTAGGAGTTGACTCAGCTTGGAGGAAAGTTAAGATTTAAATTGGTGTAAAGATACAGTTTTATAAACAGTTATTAGGTAACCAGCCCTAACGAAACATATGAGGTTTGCATCTGGATTTATTTCCTTTTCCTGTAAATTGATAACTGCTTCTATGAAAACTCACACAAAAAAATCTTGTATTTGTTACTTTGCTAACCAGTAAGCAGCATTGGCTACATGGACAAGCTGAGATTTCAAATAAACACAAAAATTTTACCCATTTTTAGAAAGAATAATTTAACTCTCTTTCCCCTTTCTCAAATTGTTTTCAACCCCGGCTCATTTAGGAGGGGGAAAAAAATCCTTAAATAAATAGATTAGCAAGCAAACCAGTGACAGATTTGAAGCCTGGAGGGATACAGAAGACAAAGAAAAGTAGGAGAAGAGATAGATTTCCATCACAGTGTGTATAGTGTACACACCGAGGAACACAACAGCTGTGCTGCTTTCAGGCTTTTTCCTGATGAGGTTTGGGGTTTTGCTAGAAAAGGGGATGACACATTTAGCTCCAGCTGGAATTTTCCCTTGGATTTTGTCTCATGGGAAATTGTTGTTTTCCACTCCCCACCCCACCCCCCACTCCCCAAAAAGAGAGCATCTTGCAGCTCTGTGCTAAGGATTATACATTAATAATTGTACAACACTGTCTGGCATACAACATGTTGAGAAAGAAGGCGGATACACTCGAATTAGGCATCCAACCTGCAGCCTTGGAACAACCAAAGATCATCTGCCAATTTTTTTTTCTTGTTTCTTCCTTCCCCGTATTTTACTTAGAGGGGAGAAAAAAAAATACGAAGGAAAGAAGGGGGGGGGGGGCAAGAGGACAATGGAAAGAGAAGGGAAAAGGATCTGTTAGAAAGGCATTCAAGATTTTGGCTCTGACTTCATTCACTCCCTGCTTCACCTCTGGATTGTCCTTAAAGAACGTGGCCTGTGAAAGAAAATAAAAGTGTTGCCTAGCTGAATTTCAGTTCTGGCCTCTAGAAATATGTAATTCTTATAATCCTAATGCCAGCACAATCATTTAACTGTATAGGTTGGCTTGGAAGCCTGGCAGTTTGAATGCAAAACATCTGGAGGTACCAGATTACAGAGGGTTGCTTTAGAAATAGAGAAGTCTCAAAGTAAACTTACTAGGCAGCTGTAGGAAGTGTTTACCCAATTATTATTTTTTTGCTCCTTTTGCTGTCTTCCCATTCATTCCCCTTTAAAATGTATTTAATCTGCTGTATCCAACCTAACTCTTTGTTTTGTTTTGCCCTGATAGAAGTTGTCAGTTCACAGGATCACAGCCTGATCACCAGAGTCTTTTGTACAAAATCTCTTTTCCCTAAAGCAAAAGACACCCTCAGCCATACTCAGAAATGTTCTTCTAAAATGTGGTATGGATGGGAAGAAGATGTCTCCCTGAACAAAGAGGCATACTTAACATTTGCTTCTTTAGCCCAAAGGGAATAATATTTCAAAACTACAGTATCTCTGTTGCCTTGTATTGATTACTAAGAGAAATACATAACCCATCATTAATGTATTGTAGTTAAACAATTTCTTAAGGTTAAACTGTGGTTGATAAATCTGGCATTGGACTGAAGCTTTTTCTGTAAGTAACATCTGCCTTGAACACTTTTTTTCTATAAGCATACACCTGGGAATGGAAATGGTCCGTGAACATGCTCATATTAACTCTTTTCCAATGACTTCATATGTTTTAAGGGGCATTCAGAACGGGCGAGTTGAGTTCTCACAAATGCTGATATTTCCCCCTCACATGATTTCCTTTTAATGAGAAAATACAGAATCTGAGATTTGGTTTTAAATTTATAGAAGTGGCCATTAAAATAATTTATAATCCCACAAAGAAATTCCATCTGATCAGAATATACAGTACGGTAGTTGGTGAAGAAAATTACTATGAGTGAAATGTTTAACACTCAGAAAAACTTATTTCCAATTCCCCTCACAGAGCTTTTAGCAAACATTGACAACTTTTTAATAAACACCGACAATGTTGATTTTTTTTTTTAAATAAAATAAATCCACAGCAGGAAATTGGTTCTGTTCCAGCTTTTTAAGTAGGGCTTTGGCATTTTCTTTTTTCAACAAAATGTATTTTGAGACTAAACAAACTAACATTTTAGAAGCCTGGATTCTACTTTGCACCATCACTCTGCTCATTTTGAATTTTAAAACACCCAAATGTTAACTCTAGCTTCTCAAAAATTTGCCTCTCCTGTTCTAAGTCTGGAAAATTGTTGTCAAGGGGGACCAGTCTGAACTCTGGCCTAATGTAAGGCTTAATATAAAGTTTTAAAAAACCTTGCACATAACTTGCATTCCTGGGCAAATTTAGTTTAAATAAGTCCAGAGTTTGATGGATTTGCAGTTCTAGGTTTTTAATATACATCTTGGGAATTTTTGAACCTTAAGACATGCTATTTTATGCCAGTCTCATTTTAATATTTTGTTGCTACTCTCACTGAGGCAGAGATGTCATTTGCTTATTTTTCAAAAGAAAATTGAAGTAGTGTTGCCAGGACTGAGAAAATTGAGGAAATTATTTTTGCCATTTTGGAGGAGGAGGATAAATAGAGGCTGAGTTCCAAGATCTCCATCTTTTAGACTAATTTATATTATACATTACATATATAAATATCTAACCAATTTCCTCTTTTAATATAGTAGATGCACACAGTATCTGAATTCCAATCAGGTGATGGAGAGGGGAGGCTAAGCCTTCCCCCCCCCCCCCCCGCAATGGGAATTTTCAAAAGAAAATAAAATACTTTAGTGACCTTTTTTTCTTTAAAAAAAAAATGCCAGAAGAGTGATAGGATGCAATGCATTTTTCTGGGGGAAAACTGCTCACTGCTCATGGCAGTCTCACACAACTCTTTCTACAGTCAGTTAATTGCATGCTACAAATGAATTCACACATTGTCCCAAGCTATAATATAGTTTGTACAAGTTTGGTTTAGTGTGCTGTATGAACCCAGGTATTAGGCCCTTAAAACCATGGTTTTAGACTCATTGTGGCATGTGTCTCTAAAAAATTGCCACTAAGTTAGTTAAGAAAAAAAAAACATAGATTAGTGCAGTTGATGAACCCAACTCCAGAGAATGTAGTTCGGCCTATAGACTCACTTCTTAAGTAGTTTGACCCTATGTCAAATCCTCACTGCTATACTTGCTGCATCAATTTCCTCACTCTCCCTTGATAAAAATTAAGTTGACAGCAACCTGGACATTGCAACAGCGGGAATCATTCTTTACTGCTTCTGGAAGATTGATAAAGACACAGAAAAAGCCAGGAAATTTCGTAACAAGCATATTGCTCCTGTAGCCTCCCACAATCTAATCAACCTTTCTTCACACTGCCACCTGATATGATTGAGAGAAAACTAATGGGACAACGAGGCCTCCTAGGAGGGACTGAAGTAGGAAAGACTCCAGGCCTTTCCCAGCACGAGCAAAGCTAATGAGGAAACAAGAGGCGATCTCCTTGTAATGTCCCTTGTTACATCATCAGGCACATAAAAAGTCCTGGAGCTCAAAGTGAGCACAAGCTTGTGCCAGTCAAATATACCCTTTCCGAAGGTAAAAGCTTTGAAAATGCATTTGCTGTATAAATGGGGGGATGGAGGGGGAGATGAGGAAACAAATGAGGTCAGCCTAAAGTCACTTGAAACAGATAACAATGACCTTAGAAATAATTTAGAAAGAGGGCTTTGCTATACATGAGGTTGCAAATGTTATTTACAAGAGCATCTTCTCTGAATAAAATACCCATTTGTGTGTTTAAGTCACAAGGGGTCATACTCTAGATTCCTCCACCATGGGAGGTGAAGAGTTGGGTCTGGAAGTAGACTCAACTTTATGGAATATGTTGTTCCTTCCCTCGTTTAAATTATCCATATTATTATTATTATTATTATCTCTTTTATTCATTAAACATGAAACTCAGTCAACTGAACATTTAAAAGTGTCACAAATACCACTGACTGGTGCTAATGGTTGATACGGGTTGCTGCCAGCGTCCTAGGTATCAACCAAGTATCTTCTTAAAATATATGATGTTCCGAGTAGCGCAGTCTTTTGCAGTTCCGCTGGTGTTATTGCAGGAAGCTGCAATTTCTTGATGTGTTTTGTGAAATTCTTGGACATGGTACCAAGTGCCCCGATGACAATGGGTATCACTGTTACATGAGTATCTTCTTAAAATATATGATGTTCCGAGTAGCGCAGTCTTTTGCAGTTCCGCTGGTGTTATTGCAGGAAGCTGCAATTTCTTGATGTGTTTTGTGAAATTCTTGGACATGGTACCAAGTGTCCCGATGACAATGGGTATCACTGTTACATGTTTCATCCATAACCATGTAGTTTCAATGGCCAGGTCGCGATATTTCGTAATTTTTTCCAGTTCGTTTTCTTCGACTCTGGCATCTCCTAGTACAGCGATATCAATAAACTGTACTCTTTGGCCCTTGACAACCGTGATATCTGGCGTGTTGTGTGCCAAATGACGATCTGTCTGTATTCGAAAGTCCCACAAGATCTTCACCGTCTCATTTTCGGTAACTTTTTCCACTTTGTGCTCCCATGCCCTTTCGGATACAGGTAAGTCGTCTTTTTTACATAATGACCACTGGAC
>QLTV01003688.1:92184-102790 GCA_003457575.1 Thermophis baileyi | reverse complement strand
CTAGAAGAGCAAATGAGGGTGTGGAAGAGAAACCTTTCTGAATTCCATTCCATTCCATTCCATTCCTCTCTCTCTTTTCTCTCTGTTTCTCTCTCTCCCTCTCCTTTCTCTCTCTCTCTCTCTCTGTGTTTTCCTCCTAAAGGTCGATCGGCCATTTTGGAGGGCAGAGCAGGCGGGGCAAACCCCTTCCCCAGACCCCCTCCCCCGGATGCAGGCAGGGCTGCCTCTCCTTGCCATTTTGGAGGGCAGAGGCCAGACACTGTAGTAGTCCCTCCTGCCCTTCCTCCCCATCCTGGGTGCCAGGTGGCCTTTCTCCCCACGTCAGCGACTTCTTCCAGCCAGCCGGTAAACAAAGCCGGCTGCGGCAGGAGCGACGCCCTCCCCCTTCCCCTTTTAGGGAAATCCTTGCCTCTCCCCAGACACGTCTGCAACCTCATGCTTACCCCCTCGCCCCCCCCAGATAACACGGTTGCCATGTGCAACGCCTGACGGATAGCCAACGGGCCCTGTTGTCTAAAAGGGGGGGAGACCCAGGAGGGGTTCGCAGCTGCTGCTGCAAAGAGTAACTGAGGCAGGGCCGTTTTTCGCCCCATAACTGCCCCGCCTCGGTGGGGTCCAGCCTGCCTGGAGGGGGGCATTCGGTTTCCTTCCTCTTTTCTGTCTGGAAAGGGGTGGGGTGCTAATCTCCCAGGGGTGAGGGGCTGCGTGCCAGCGACCACAATGGACCCCCCACATTTCCGTCGTTAAGCGAGACCTTTGTAAAGTTTGCCCTGTTTCTTTCCATCGTTAAGCGAGACCTTTCTTGCCTCCGTCATTAAGTGAATCCCGGCAGTGGATTAAGTTAGTCGCCCGGTTGCGAAGTCAATCTGGCTTCCCCCACGGACTTTTGCTTGTCCGACGGTCGCAAAAAGGGATCGCGTGACCCTGGGATACTGCCACTGTCGTAAATATGAGTCAGTTGCCAAACGTCTGAGTTTCGATCCCATGACCGTGGGGACGCTTTGCAACAGCCGCACCTGCGAAACATAGTCACAAGTCCCTTTTTTCAGTGCCGTTGTAACTTGGAGCGGTCGCTAAGTGAACTGTTGTAAGTCGAGGACTACATGTAGTCCTCCAGTTACGACCACAATTTGAGGCCAGCATTTCTGTGGCTTGAGCCAGACGGTTATGAAAGGAGTAGCGTTCCATTTTACGACTTGTTTTCCCCCGCCTCGGTTGTTAAGTGAATCCATGCCATCGTCCAGCGAGTCGGGCAGTCGTTAAGCGAATCGGGCTTCCCCCTCGACTTTGCTTGCCGAAGGGGATTGCCTGACCCCCTTGGGGAACGCCACGACCGTCATAAATACGAGTCAGTTTCTAAGCGTCTGAATGTTGATCACGCAACCCCGGGGGACATGCAACGGCCGTTAAGTGTGCAAAGCGGTCTGAGGGCCTTTGTCAGCGGACGGTCGTTCAACAACCGGTCGTAACTCGAGGACTACTTCTACAAGTGGAAAATCCAGCCCCCTGTTTTCTTGGGGGTGGGCTGTGCTTTGGGGAGCAGCCGAGGGAGGGAGGGAGGGAGGGGGGCACAGTTCAGCCCCCCTCCCTTCGAGGGAAAGCTTCTCGCCAATTCCCCGAAATTAACTTGTTAGAGATACGGCCCTCCCCATGGGGAAGAATTGGGGGGGGAGGGGGCTAGGGAGGGGAGGGGGCTGGATGCATGCAAGAGAACAGAGAGAGAGAGAGAACAATAGCAAAGCCCCCTGCCCGCTGTTTGCAGTGGCACAAAGCAGCCCCCCCCCAAAAAAAGGGCTCAGCTGTGAAAGGAGAGGAGTAGAATAGCATTTTCCATCCCGCACGATCCCCCATAAAAATCGGAGTGGGTTTTCAGATAAGCCCCCCCTGCCCCGAAATCTCCTTTGAGCTGAGCGTTGGTAAGGGGGCTTTTTTGAGGAGGGGGGGCATGCCAACCCTGGAAGGGGGCCCTGCCCCAATTGGCGCCGGGGGGGGAGGCTTCTCCTGCCAGGCTGGCATGGAGCTCTCTTGGGAGGGGTCCCGGAGATGCCAAGCCTCGGTAGAAATGCCCCCACCCCCTTTGCAGATTTGGGGGCAACGCAACCTGCCTTGTTTGGGGGGGGGTTGTGAGCTTCTGCGGGACCCTCTTGGGAGGGGCTCCTTCCAGGCGCCCCGCCCCCCAATTGGAGGGGGCAAGGATGCTTTTTCTGGGCGCAGAGAGTAGCTGGGGAGGGTCTCTCTCTTCCTTCTACGGTACATTGGCGATGAGGGGTGGGGGCAGAAACAGTGGGGAGGGGGCTCCACGATGAGCGAGGGAGGGGGCGGAGGGTCTGCCTTGCCTCCCGATTGGGGGGGGATGCGAGGCAGTGCAGCAGGTGCGCCCCCCTCCCAGATCAACCTAGAAGGAAAGGAAAATCTTACAAGATTTCGTTTAGTGACCGAAGTTGGGCTGAAACAGGGCTGAAAAAAACCCGGACCTAGGGCTATTGTTTCACACTTACGACCATTGGTCGCAGGATCAGGACGCTCGGCAATGGACTTGTATTTATGATGGTCGCAGCAGGGTCCTTTGGCGACTGTCACTTAACGACCGTGCGACTAACTTTGCAACGGCAGGGGTTCGCTTAACGACCGGGGCAAGGAAGGTTGTAAAACGAGGCAAAACTCATTTCACAAATGTCTCGCTTAGCGACAGACATTGGGGGGCTCCATTGTGGTCGTAAGTCGAGGACTATCCCATGGCGTAGGAGCCCCCAATTTCCGTTGCTAAGTGAGACATTGGGGAAGTGGGTTTTGCCCCATTGAATGACCTCTCTTGCCTCCGTGGTTAAGCAAATCCGTGCAGTTGATAAGTGAGTCATCCGGTTGTTAAGCGAATCCGGCTTCCCCCATCGACTTTGCTCGACAGACGGTCGCAGAAGGGGATCGCGGGACCCTGCGCCCGTCATAAATGTGAGTCACTTGGCAAGCGTCTGAATTTGGATCCCATGATCACTGTGGTCGTAAGTGTGAAAAACGGTCCTTAAGTCCCCCTTTTTTTAGGGCTGACATAACTTTGAGCGGTCGCTAAACGAACCGCCATAAGTCGAGGACTAGCTGTAAAGTTTTGCAAACCATGGGGGTGGCTCAAACACCCGGCTTGGTGTGTGTGTGTGTGTGTGTGAGAGAGAGAGAGAGAGAGAGAGAGAGAGGAAGGGAGGCAGGCAGGCAGGCAGGCAGGCAGAGAGGGGGGCGCCCTCCCTTCCATAATGATAATTGGACGGGACCTTGGAGGTCATCTAGTCCAACCCACTGCTCAAGCAGGAAACCCTCACAGAATCATACAATAATAGGGTTGGAAGGGACCTTGGAGGTCATCTAGTCCAACCCACTGCTCAAGCAGGAAACCCTCACAGAATCATACAATAACAGGGTTGGAAGGGACCTTGGAGGTCATCTAGTCCAGCCCACTGCTCAAGCAGGAAACCCATACAGAATCATACAATAACAGGGTTGGAAGGGACCTTGGAGGTCATCTAGTCCAACCCACTGCTCAAGCAGGAAACCCTCACAGAATCGTACAATAACAGGGTTGGAAGGGACCTTGGAGGTCATCTAGTCCAGCCCACTGCTCAAGCAGGAAACCCTCACAGAATCGTACAATAACAGAGTTGGAAGGGACCTTGGAGGTCATCTAGTCCAACCCACTACACGAGCCACCTTTGTTTCCTTGGTCACCTGTTTCCTCCTTTTGAACCCTGACAACAAACCGACATCTTGTCCGTCCAGTTTCTCCTCCTCTGACACGGAGGGACTCTCGCCCCGAAGACGGGTGGGCTGGATGACCTCAAAAGAACCCTTCCAAGCAGGAGTGTGGGACGTGACCCAGGAAGTCCAGCAGTCAGTCCAGAGTTACGACCGTTGTACCGGCCGTCCAGACTTACGACCGTTTTCCCCAGTTATGATCGTCGCAGCCTTCCCATTCGTCGGAGGCTTGGCGACTGACTCACATTTATGACGGGGGGGGTGTCACATGATCCCTTTTTGCGACCGTCTGACAAGCGAAAGACCAGGAAGGGGAAGCCGGATTCGCTTAACGACCATTTAGCCGCTGCAGGGATTCACTTAACGATGGTGGCAAGAAAGCTCATCAGATGGGGCGAAGGTCTCACTTAACAATGGTCTCACTTAATGTCGGTTGGCCCGCCTCCCTCCCTCCCTTCTCGGAATGGCACAAAGGAGCCTGACAGCTGAGGGACACAAGCGCCCCCTGGTGCCCAGATGTTGTATTGCGCCTGGAGAAGAATTGTGACTCTTCTCCTCCTCTGTGGGAGGGATGATGGGAGTTGTAGTCCCTGAAGGTCACCCGAGAGTGGAAGGAGAAGCAGCCCACTCGGCAACTGACTCGTATTTATGACGGTCATAGTGTCCCGGGGTCAGCTGAACCCCCTTTGTGACTTTCTGATGAGCAAAGTCAACGGGGAAAGCTGGATTCGCTTAACGACGGTGTGTTGCTCAGGTTCACAGTTGCAGGGATTCACTTAACGACCGTCGTGAGAATGCTCGTAAAACGGAGCAAACCTCGCTTCACCAATGTCTCGCTTAGCGACGGAAGTGTGGGGCTCAATTGTGGTCGCACGTCGAGGACTGCCGGGAGAGAGGCCAGGTCTCTCTGGACATGGGGCAGGTGCCAGCCTATGGAGAGAGAGCAGAATGACAGAGTTGGAAGTCACCTCAGAGGTCATCTAGTCCAACCCCCTACTCAAGCAGGAGATCCTTACAGAATCACAGAGTTGGGAGGGACCTCAGAGGTCATCTAGTCCAACCCCCTACTCAAGCAGGAGACCCTTACAGAATCACAGAGTTGGGAGGAACCTTGGAGGTCATCTAGTCCAATCCCCTGCTCAAGCTGAAGACCCTTACAGAATCACGGAAGGGACCTCGGAGGTCATCTAGTCCAACCCCCTGCTCAAGCAGGAGACTCTAGAACAGAGGAGCGTCGTTGGGAAGGGTCCTTGGAGGGCATTTAGTCCAACCCCCTACTCAAGAAGAGACCCTTACAGAATCACAGAGTTGGGAGGGACCTCAGAGGTCATCTAGTCCAACCCCCTACTCAAGCAGAGACCCTTACAGAATCACAGAGTTGGGAGGGACCTCGAAGGTCATCTAGTCCAACCCCCTACGCAAGCAGAGACCCTTACAGAATTACAGACTTGGAAGGGACCTCGGAGGTCATCTAGTCCAACCCCCTGCTCAAGCAGGAGACCCTTACAGAATCACAGAGTTGGGAGGGACCTTTAGGTCATCTAGTCCAACCCCCTGCTCAAGCAGGAGACCCTAGATCATTTCAGACAGGCGGCTGTCCAGTCTCTTCTTCAAAACCTCCAGTGCCACAACTTCTGGTGGCAAGCAGTTCCACTGGTTAATTGTCCTCACTTTTAGGAAATTCCTCCTTTAATTCCAGAGGTTGCTTCTCTCCTTGGTTGGTTTCCATCCGTTGCTTCTTGTCCTGCCTTCTGAGGCTTTGGAATATGTGGACTCCCTCTTCTTTGGGGCAGCCCCCCACCCCCAAATATTGAAACACTGCTATCATGTCCCCCCTGGTTCTTATTGTATCATTCCGGCTTCTTCATACGTTTTCGCCTCCACGTCAGTCTTCTGGTGGTGTCGAAGCTCGGCTCCTCCGCTCAATCTGCCCTGGGGGGGGGGGGTCAGGCTGCCTCCCCTTTCTGCTTTTGCCGGTTGCCATGGTGGTCGTGGCGGCGGCGGCGGCAGCCGGCCAGGGCCTTATTTGGGCATAAAATCCCCTGCCAAATTCCCCAGCCGTCTCTCTGTACCGGGTCGGCAAAACGGCCCATCTTCGGCAAAACGGTGCGCAGTCTGGAGGGATGTTGGTCAGTCCTTGGCAAGCCAGCTTCCGGTTGGCAGTGCCTGGCCTCACCTTGGGGTGCAGAGAGAGAAACCCCCCCTCCCTCAGCACCGGAACACCAGCCGTGCCAGGGCTGAACGATGAGGTGTTGCCTTGGCATGGATGAACTCTGCGCGGGCCCAGAGGTGCCCTAGTCCTCTTATAGGGGGAGGGCTGTGTGGTAGGGGGATGGGAGGAAGGGGAGAGGGGGATGGCTCTGGGGAGGGGGGGAGGAGGGCCCAAAGCTGCTCTCACCCTAGAGGTCTTCAGCCAGCCAGCGAGCGGCTCGACCTTCTTGAGGACTAGGAACTTAACGTTTGGAAAGGGAGAAGGAGGAGGCTTTGATGACTGGAGGCTCGGTTGAATTCGGGGTATGTGTGTGAAGGTTGCTGGGGGGGTGTTCCTCCTTGCATTCTGAGCATTGGGTTTTTTTGGGGGGCTCTGTTGCGCCCCCCCCCCGAATGTGAACTTTTGGGGGATCCCGGGAGTGGGAAGGCGGGCTTGGCCCAGGTGGAGGCTGAGGGTCGCCAGCGGCGCCCCACAGATCCGGGGGTGATCGGCTGGCCCTGCTGCTGATTGGTGGCGGCTCCCTAAACACACAGCGCCTGCCCCCCCAAGAGTGGGGCCCTTTGCTGCACCCCCAAATGCCCCCACCTGGCCATTCGTCGGTGGCCACTTTCTTCCCCCTCAAGAATCTCCCAGGATGCCAAGTGAAGCTTTGTGCCAGCCACCGGGCACAGCCTCCGTCTGGGGAGGAGGGGGGTGAGAGCTTGGGAAGAGCCTGACTTCCCCAATCTCCATGGAGGTCATCTCCAGGTATGGGAGCCCCTCCCCCCCCCGGTGCAGGATGATGGGTTACCCCTCCTGTTTGTTCTGTTCTGTTCTGCATTCTATTCCAGTCCATTCTATTCTGAATTCTAAATTCTGTTCAATTCTAAATTCTTAATCTAGATATATATATATAAGCCAAATACCACTCACTCATCACGAAATCTCCAGAACTGTAAAGCCTACAAACTTGAAACTTGACACGTATGTTCCTCTCGGCTTCTAGGTGCTCGCTAAAAAAGGATTTTTCGAAATGACCATCAGATCATTAGTTATTTCTTATACAGTGTTATATTAACACGCTCTGATGCTAAGGACTTAGACGTTCTACTCCCCCTCCCCACCTGAAAAGAACTTTGTTCCAACTGCCAGTTGCCTTATATTAACACGCTCTGATGCTAAGGAGTTACAGAGTCTACATACATTTTCAAGCTTTAAGTGTCAATGTATCAAGCCCGATCACATAGTTTCGTAGCGAAGCACGGGTATCCAGCTACTAGTTCTTAATAATTCCTAATAATTCTTAATTCTTAATAATTCTTAATTCTTATTCTCTATTATTCCATTCTCTATTATTCTAGTCTATTCTGTATTCTATTCTATTCTATTCTATTCTATTTCGTAATCTGTTCTATTGTAGTTCTAATTCTAATTAATTCTAATTCTTATTCTTATTCTTATTCTTATTCTAATTCTAATTCTAATTCTTATTCTTATTCTTATTCTTATTCTTATTCTTATTCTTATTCTTATTCTTATTCTTTTCTATAATCTGTTCTGTTCCGTTCCGTTCATTGTCATTAAGCTGTCCATCTGAAGGGGGAGGAATTTCTATACCCAGCCGGAACAGCCCAGGGCTGTTGGCGCAGGTGGCACCTCCAGGGCATTGGGGCCGCCCAAGGGGGGGGCCCTTTTGAATGTTCTCTGGAGGTGGCCGAAGGCGCGCAGGGACCAAACCTCTCCTCGGAGTTGGGCAGGGGTCGGCAACCCGCGGCTCTGGAGCCTCATGTGGCTCTTTCATCCCTCTGCTGCGGCTCCGTGTTACCGATCGACTCCACAATTGATAGGGCTTTTGGTTAGGACAGGTAGAGGAAAAAGGACACCATGCTAGGAGGAGACTCTATGGTGGGGGAACCGGACTTCCGGTCGGCAGAGGAAAAAGGACGCTGCGCTAGGAGGAGACTCTATGGTGGGGGAACTGGACTTCCAGTCGGCTCCAGAACGGGGGGGCTTCCGGTTAGCATCTTTGTGGCTCTTTGAGTGTTTAAGGTTGCCGACCCCTGGAGTTGGGGGTGTCCTTGCCAGCAGCAGGCTGGACCAGTGGAGTGGGGGGGAGAGGGGAGGAGGCTCTTAGGCCCCCTCCCCCTCTCCCCTGCCCTGGGGAAGGGGGAGCGAAAGTGAGACCCTCTTCTGACCTCCCCCCTCTCCCCTCCCCCCCTTTTTTTTGGCAGGCAGCTGTTTCCTGTGCCTGGTGGATGTGGTGCCGGTGAAGAACGAGGACGGCGCCGTCATCATGTTCATCCTCAACTTCGAGGTGGTGGTGGATCGGGCCCTGCTGACCAGCTCGGCCAAGAACACCAACCACTGGGTGTCGCCGGCCGCCTGGTTGCCCACAGGTAGGGGAGGGGGGGCTCTGTCTGCAGGGGACGGGCGGACGGACGCAATGGTTGCCCTTGGAAACCCCGTCCGTGTGTCCGGCTGGTCTTAAAACGAGACGAGGATGCTTCTTTAGTTGCCATGTTACTTTGGGGCTGCCAGGAAGAGTAAAGGAGTCTTTAACTTAATGACCACAATGGAGAATAGAATCCAGGTAATATTTAACTTAACTTATGAGGATCCAGATGGTTGGGGGCAAGAGGCTGACTCTGTAAACCGCTTAGAGAGGGCTGTAAAAGCACTACGAAGCGGTATATAAGTCTAAGTCAGGGGTCAGCAACCCGAGGCTCTGGAGCCGCATGTGGCTCTTTCATCCCTCTGCTGCAGCTCCCTGACGCTCAAAATATGTGTCACAACTGCCAATGTGCGACACCTGCTGGCATACAATTTATTGAGCTTTTCCACCCCCGGTAGGCCAACCGTGGATAAATCCAAGAAAGGAAAAGTTTCAGAAGAAAACAGAATCTTTCATTCAATTATATATGCTAGTTTTGTGGCCGCTCAGGAAATAGGCACGGGAAGAGTTTTGTGGCTCCCGGTGTTTTCTTTTCTGTGGGAAACGGGTCCAAATGGCTCTCTGAGTGTTTAAGGTTGCCGACCCCTGGATTAGGCAATCTATCAGAACGGTTGGCACTATTTGTTTACTTTCCAAGGAAAGAGGGCATCATTTGCATCACATTGCCCAGTTGCCTCTCCCCATGTCTTCCTGGTAAAGGGTCACACCCAAGTATCTACCCTACAGCATGGAAGATATTTTTCCATTTCCTGAATTAAATTTCTCCATTATCTTAACTCCAATTCTTTTCAAGCCAGCTGATAAAAACTTTCCAAGAGCATTTCCCACAAATATAAAAGCACTATAATTACAAACCATTTAAACTGTAAAGGCTACACTATACCAAACATTTTCCCAATTTAACGACCGCAATGGGGAATAAAATACAGGTAATCTTTAATTTAACGACCGCAATGGGGAATAAAATACAGGTAATCTTTAATTTAACGACCGCAATGGGGAATAAAATACAGGTAATCTTTAATTTAACGACCGCAATGGAGAATAAAATACAGGTAATCTTTAATTTAACGACCGCAATGGGGAATAAAATACAGGTAATCTTTAATTTAACGACCGCAATGGGGAATAAAATACAGGTAATCTTTAATTTAACGACCGCAATGGGGAATAAAATACAGGTAATCTTTAATGACCGCAATGGAGAATATAATACAGGTAATCTTTAATGACCGCAATGGAGAATAAAGTACAGGTAATCTTTAATGACCGCAATGGAGAATAAAGTACAGGTAATCTTTAACGACCGCAATGGAGAATAAAATACAGGTAATCTTTAATTTAACGACCGCAATGGGGAATAAAATACAGGTAATCTTTAATTTAACGACCGCAATGGGGAATAAAATACAGGTAACCAACCCTTGCCCCCCCCACCCCATGCCAGTGCCACCACCTGGTCCGTGGACCAAAAAAGTTGGGGACTGCTGGCTTAAATTGATCCCATCCTAATTCAGATGGGGGTACAAGAAGCAATCAGGGTTAGCGCTTCCTTGGTCCGGTCGACTTTCTGGGGCTGACACATCCCCTCCCCCGTCTAAAGAACCCCCTCGCCCCCTTCTGCAGTGCCCCCCCCCTTGCCTAAGGAACTGCCGAAATGGGGGCTGGCAAAGCCAGGGGAGAGATGCTAAATCTCATCTGTTAGAATGACCCCACCGGGGAGAAAACAGGCAAGATTGGGAAGGGGAGGGGGGCAGCCCGGGGGGGGAGGGGAAAAGAGTGCTACAAAGGCCCAAAGTTTGGAAGAAACGGTCCTTACCAACCGCAACGTCCAGTCTGACGAGATCTTAAAAATGCCGCAGGAAGAGCTAATGCAAACCCGGGCAAGTGTCCCAACCACAGGAAGGCTTTCCGCCCCCCCCCCTCCTTCTTCCTCCCCAACCACAAGTCCTCGGGCGTGCTCTGGAAAACGAGCGGAACACCTTTTCGATGGTGATTCGGGGATGGGGGCAGCGGAAGAGGAACGGGGGGGTGGGGGCTTTCCGTGACTGGCCGTTGGGCTGTCTGGTGGACGGGGGTGGCTGGTCCCGGCGGGGACTCTGGGTTCCCCTCGGGTCAGGTTGCTCCCGACAGCTTGGCCGAGAGCCCGAGGAGGAGGCGGAGGGGTGGTGGTGGAGGAGCAGAACAGCGTGGGAGGATAGATGGGGAGGACAGACAGAGGT
>QLTV01003687.1:504956-519259 GCA_003457575.1 Thermophis baileyi | reverse complement strand
ACATCACTCACGGTTATGTAGAAGTTCTTCTGAATCTACAGTCATAATCTGGAACCATCACGAATATTGTAAAAAAGGATTAACGCTTCCCCATCTCCTTGTTGCTACATCTTTTCCCGGTAGATTCTTGAAAGTGACTTCCTTTGGGCTAGTGTACTTCAATTACTCCCGCCCCCCAGGCATACTTCAATGACCAATAAGAGTACACAGTTATGATCACATGCCATGGACTACATGGCATGGACTACATTCCCCAGAATGCTATGTCTTAAAGAGACAGTTCTTAATTCTAGGCTAAACCCTTGATAAGCCAGCACAAGCTCCATTTTTAGGGAAAGAGAGTGGAGTGGGGGGGTCTTTGGAAATAAAAGCGCCGCAAGAGAAAAGGGGAAAGGCGCGCTCTGGGTTCCGGACTCCAAGCCTTCCCTGAGCCGGGAAGCCCTCCTCATTCTCATTCTTCCCTTCCCACTCCCGGCTCCTTGTTCCTCTCCCCCCCCTCGCTTTCTTTTGCTTGAAGCTCCTTTCAGGGTGGGAGGGAAAACCAAATAAAAACGGGAAGGAGGCAAGGACAGAAAATGGTGCATGGCTGCAAAACAGGAGGAGGGCATTTTTCAGCCGCTTTCTGGGACTGAAAAGTTGAGGGGACCCAAGGAAGCAACAACCTGCCGGGACTAAGACGACCCCCTGCTCCCACCCCCCACCATCCCGTGCCGCCTTCTTTTTCTTTCTCTGTCCCCGCTTTTAAAAAAGCGCTGCTGCTGAGCAGAGAAATGAGTAGCTGGGAAGGATGTTGCTACGGAGTTAAAACGATGGGAAAATTGCCCTGCCCCTGTTCCTAACCCCCCCTCTTTTTCTCCCCACCAGTTTCTTTTGGCTTTGGCTCTGGTGCCAAAAGAGAGAATTCTCTCTTTTGCAAAGTAAAGAAAAACTTCTCGTGAGTGCGAGGAAATTAACAACTTCTCACACTCACAAAAAGTTTTTCTTTACAGTGCAAGGTTTTTCCCTGCATGCAATGGCTGAGAGATGACCCGGAGCTGCCAGTCTCCGGTAAGATGCACGTCTTGCAGCCCTCCCGCCCCACCTTCCACTCCCAAATTGCGCCCCACTGCGAGACGCGCATCTTACCGGAGACTGGCAGCTCCATCGCGTCTCTCAACTGTTGTGTGCAGGGAAAAACCTTGCAAAGTAAAGAAAAACTTCTCGTGAGTGTGAGGCAATTAACAACTTCTTGCACTCATGAGAAGTTTTTCTTTACTGTGCAAGGTTTTTCCATGCACACAACGCTGAGAGACGACTCGGAGCTGCCAGTCTCCGGTAAGATGCACGTCTCACAGCCCTCCCATCCCATCCCCTGCCAACTCTCTCTCTCTCTCACACACACACACACACACACACACCTGGTGGGTGGGATGAAGTGATCCGGCGAGCTCCAGAGCAGCAGCGGCGAGAGAAGGAAGAAAGGGGCGCTTCCCCCCCGAGGCCAAGCACTCCAGGCCCAAAAGGCGAGTGAGCCTCGCCATGTCCCCCCGAGGCGGCTCTTTGGCCAAGCACAGCGGGAGGAGAGGGCAGTGGTGGTAGGGAGGGCAAAGCCGCCCCCCGAAGCTGCCGGCCCAGCAAGCTTGCCGGGCCGCCCCCCCGTCCCTGCCGCGGCTGCAATGGCGGCAGCTTTGGGAGATGCTGGCAGGCGGGGAGGGGGCCGCTCGGCCTGGCAAGCTTCATAGCCACATGGCTGCGAAGCGGGCCGCCCCCCCTGTTTCTGCCGTTGCTGCAGCTGCTGCGGCTTTGGGAGACGCTGGCCCGGTGGGGAGGGGGGGAGGCTAGCATGAATGCTTACCTGTGTGTAGGCAGGATGAGGCAGTTCTGTGGATGCATGTGGCAAAGGCGAGGCAGGGTGAGCGTTGGAACGGAGACCGGTTCGGGGGCGTGGCCAGCCAGCAGTCGCTACCGGTTCAGCGACCCTGGCCAAATTACCGCTACCGGTTCTCCCAAACCGGTGTGAACCAGTAGCAACCCACCACTGGAGTCGGTAACATGTTCGCAAGAAAAAGAGTCTAAGCCCCACTCCAATTTAACATCTACATGAGGCTGCTGGGGGAGGTCATCCATTGGTGGGGCATTATGTGTCATCAGTGTAGAAGATATCCAGTTATATACATCTCTTCCCTTGGCCAACCAAGTGATGGTTCTTTGTTAGCATCTGAAGGCTGGGGTGGGGGGACCTGGATGGGGAAGAACAGATTTCGACTTAGCCCAAGCAAGTCAAGTAGTTTTAGACTCCTGACCTTCCATCATTAGCTTCTGATAGTGCAGTCTGAAGATTCTTGATTCCTCAAGAATCAAGATCAGGGGTGTCAAACTCGATTTCATTGAGGGCCGCATCAGGGTTGTGTTTGACCTCGGGGGGCCGGAGTGGGCGTGGCAAGGGTGGGCATGGCCAGCTCGACATCACTCGTGTTGGGGGTGCCTGTGGTGGCCCGAGCACTCTGCCAGTGAAAACAGGCACCAGAGCTCCGTTTTCAGCTGGGACGGCCTCCTGCAACCCTCTGCCAGCAAAAACGGAGCTCGGGATGGTTGCACGCAGCCCTCGTGAGCTCTGTGTTCGCTGGCAGAGGCACTGTGGGCCAGTCCTTCATTGTTTCCAGGGTGGCCCCGCGGGTCAGATCTAAGCACCCCATGGGCCGGATCTGGCCCCCGGGCCTTGAGTTTGACATCCCTGATCAAGATAGTCAAATGTCATCTGGGGGCATCCAGGAGCACATCTTCTCTATCATTGCTCTATAAAACCAATACCCACCCACCCGCGGCCCAAGATCTGGATAACCCAGACCCTACTGGCCTGTCATAAGGCATTAAGAATTTACTTTTCCCTCAGGCTTTCAACCAGAATGTTGGATGAGCTGTTTTTTAAAGGATTTAATTGAGTGGATATGTGACTGGCCTCTACTGTGATGTGTTTTTAGTTTTTTGTTCTGATGTTTTTTTGCATGTTGTTTTAACAAGAGGTTAGCCACCCAGAATCACTTTGCTAGCTGGGCAATCATGTAAAATGGATGAATGACTCAGTTCCATAACTGCAAGACATGCCTGCCCCAATTTTCTGTTTACACAACCTTTTTCTGACTACGGAGTGAAGGGCAGGAAAAAGACACACTAAAAGTAAGTAGTGAAAACCAGCACGACTCTTACATACAAATAATGAAACCAAACCCACATACAATTTCTAAAGAGCAACGAATCAATAAAACAACCCCTTTTTTTCTTATTTGGGTGAAGGCTTGCACATCTTTTTTTCAGATAATGCAATTGCTACATTGTAGAACTAGTATTAGTATTGACTAAGAACACCAGCCATTAGTTCTGGCTTTGAATACCCAGGAATTTTACCTATTTCAGTGAAGCATAGAAAAGGAAGATTGAATTTTCCCCTGGGCTTGCATTCTGTAGAGGCTAGCAAATGTAGGATTCAGTTTGCCATACTACTCATCGATGTATTCATAAAGTTTTGAAGTCATGGCATTCCTGAAGCCTGGCAGCCACCTCCTATATAGCTACTCTTCTTAGCCTAAGGCAGCTAAAAAATACTGAAGCAAATAATTGTTATCTCAGATAACAAACCTTAGTTATCTTGGGTACAGACATTGATAAAAGATTGTATATTTATCACATTTGTATCATTACTCCAAGAAACATCAACATATGTGATTCTCACCCATTACTCCTTCGTAACAATCATTTGAGGTATAGAGTAAAAGTGAATTTGTTGCCAATGGTCTCCTGTGTCTGAACTAAGGTTGCCCAGGTCTTAATGCAATACTCTTCAACAACCAATGACTTATAAGTTTGTAAAATGCTGTAATAATGATAGTTATTTGAGTAAATATCTATCAGCACAATTTGTATAATATGATAGGGTGGATGATATGTTTTGCAGTCCTTCTTTTTTTCAGTCCTGAAGCTCCCAGTCATTCCTTGATTGGTTAATTCCAAATTAAATAATTTTTAAAGGAAGAGAGAAATAAATCTCCATCCATGCTCTCTATATTCATTTCACTTCATATTCATTTCATCATCCTTGAGAAATACATATTTTAGTTCTTCATGTAATCATGAGTGCTCATATCGCAAACAGTTAACTAAAGAATTCAGTTCTGAAATTTACAGCCATTGATTTTAGCTCTGTTCTTTGAATCAATACAAACATAAGTCAACTTTTGTGTGTCATCCATTCTAATATTTGAAGGCTTATTGTTCACGTGACTAAAGTCATTTAATATGAAAAAGGCTGTCACAGAAATGAGATTTTCAAACTGTCCCTGTGTTGTAAGCCTACATCTACATCACTTGTTAAGTAAGAATATTCTAATAGGAGGAATGTGGGGCACATTTTGTTGCATAGAATCATAGGGTGGGAAGCAGTGGTGGGTTTCTGCCAGTTCGGACCGGTTCTTTAGAACCAGTAGCGGAAATTTACCGCCGCTCGCTGAACCAGCAGCGATGACCGGCGGTTCACGCTCCCGAACCGGTCCTCCGGTCGCCGCGGCTTGCAAAAAAACCCTCTGTGCATGCGCAAAGGCTTCTGCGCGTGCGTAGAGGGTCATTTCCAGGTCTTTTGCACGATGTGACGGGACGTGCGTGCGAGCGAAGCGACCACACGCGCGCAAAATGCACACTTCCATCGCGATGCAAACCGGTACGGAAGGTAAGTGGAACCCACCCCTGGTGGGAAGGGACCTTGGAGATCATCTAGTTCAAAGCCCTGCCTGAGTCCTTATACCATTCTACAAATGGTTGTCCAGTTTTTTCTTGAAAACTCCAACAATGGAGCTCCCACAAGTCTGGGAGGCAAGCTATTCCATTCATTAATTGTTCTCACTGTCTGAAAATTCCTCCTCATTTTCAGTTGGATTTCCCTCTGATGAGCTACCTATTGCTTCTTGTCCTACCCCCCCTGTACTATAGACAATAAATCAACTCCTCTTCCTTGTGACAGCCCTTCAAGTATTGGAAGACTGCTATCGTGTCTCCCCTGAGTCTTCTCTTCATTAGGCTAAACATACCTAGTTCCCTTAGCCGTTCAACATAGTGTATGATTTAGTCTCCAGACCCTTTATCATCTCTGTTGCTCTTCTCTGCACTCTTTCTAGGGTCTCAACATCTTTTTCCGTTCTTAGTGACCAAAACTGAATGCAGAATTCCAAGTGTGCTCTCACTAGTGCAGTATAGAGCGTGTGATCTTGATGCTATCTCTCTGTTGAGGCTGCCTAGGAGTGCATTGACTTTTTTGGCAGCTGCAGCACACTGCTGACTCATACTTAAGCGGTGGTCCAACAGGACACCTAGCTCCCTCTCGCAAACACTACTGTTGAGCCAGGTATTGCCTATTCTGTACCCGTGCATTTTGCTTTTCCTGCCTCACTGCAGGACTTTTTCTCACCACTGAACTGCATCATGTTAGATAAGGCCCAATGTTTGAGTCTGTCGAGATCCTTCGGAATCTTGAGTTGAGTTGAAACTTTCTCCAGTTCCCAAATGTTCAAGCATTTTTTCTTTTATCCATTATTACTCAGGTGTTAGTCCTTCTGAGTTCAGTGTTGGTTATGTTCAATAAGAGGCAGGATCACAATCCTAGATGTGAGGAAGTATACAAGTAGTCCTCGACTTACGACAAGCCATATAGTGACCAATGGACTTACCTAGAGGGTACTTACCACCTGGATTGAAAGTTCTAATGGTTGGGTTTCCCCCCCCCAAGGTCACATGACCATACTTTGTGTGCTGGGCAACTGAACCACATTTTCAGCCATTTGTAGCATCCAGCATTCAGGTGACTGTGTTACAATGTTTTTGCTGAAAACCGCATCTACTTCCAGTTTCCAGCAAAACTGGCCCATTGTGAACGAAGGGTTTGCTTAACAGCCACCATGTTTGCTTAACAACTCATTGCAAAATTGTGTGACTGACTCATTTTACGATTGACACAAGTTACGACTGGGAGGGGCAGGCTACATTACGGTTGTAGCTCGAGAACTCCCTGTACATAAAATTTGGATATGCACTAACTTCAGCATTTGATGCTGGATATAAAACTACGACCACATTTTGACCTTTACTCAATGGCCACATTTCAATAGCAAATGCTTCTTCTTCCTGGGCCAGTAAAGATTTCAAAGCATTTCATGCGGATTTGTCTGCCTTGCTAGCAAGAGGAATTTAGCTGGACAATTGGAATCAAAATATAAGAGAGACCATTAGAAAAAGAGGGTAGCAATGGGAGCAGGGAAATCGAAGGATGTGAAGAATGGCCTGCGGGATCAGGAAGAGACTCAGGACCAGATTAGGAACAATCATCCCATTTTTGTACCAGGTTGTCTGGACAACTGCTCTTAAGAGATGCAACTAATATGGCTAGCAGTCTTAATGAGGGATTATCCCAGGTTGTAGAAAGTTCCAGATCTCTTCCCTTGTCTTCCTACTATATGTATTGTTCACTTAGAATATCTCACCTACACCATGTTCTTTTACTGCAGAGTAATTTGGTGTAACAGTTAAGGTGCTGGCCTAGAAACTGGGAGACTATGAGTTCTAGTTTCACCTTAGGCACGAAAGTCAGCTGGGTGACTTTGGGCCAATCACCAAGAGACTGTGACTTATAGTCCTGCTTTAGGCACGAAAGTCAGCTGGGTGACTTTGGGCCAATCACCAAGAGACTGTGACTTATAGTCCTGCTTTAGGCACGAAGGTCAGCTGGGTGACTTTGGGCCAATCACCAAGAGACTGTGACTTATAGTCCTGCTTTAGGCACGAAAGTCAGCTGGGTGACTTTGGACCAGTCACTCTTTATCAGCCCAACCCACCTCACAGGGTGGTTGTTGGGGGAAAATAAGAGGAGGAAGGAGTATTAAGAATGTTTACTGCCTTGAGTTATTTATAAAGTAACAAAGATGGGATTAAAAATAATAATAAATTAAATAAATAAATGGATAGGTATTTGACTATAATGGGGGGGGGGGCCTTTGGGGTTAATTTTAATATACTTAATGATACTTTTTGTTCCCAAGAAAGAATTCATAAATATTAGAAAAGAAATTCAGTGTGATCGGGAAACCTTAAATGCTACATGGCAAAATCCCTAGCACACAACTTGCTGCAAAGTAAGTATAAAACAGGTAATTGCATATTCTAGCTAAATAAGGTATGCTCACTACCATAATGAAAGATTCATCATTTCTTTTCTAAATTTATAGAGGGTCCATAATTAAGCTGGGTTGTCAAACGTTTCAATTTATGCCATTTGAAAAGGAAATTATATATACAGTGTTCAAGAGGGAACTTGCAGATTTTTAATAGAAAGTGAAAATATATATATTTTTCTTGTTTCAAAAGAACTGACATTTACAAATGACAAATGCTTCCAGAAAGTAAAACAAAAATAAATCCTAGTCATTTATGTTACATCCTAACTATGAACACCATTTTCAGAATTTTATTTTTTTTTCTTCTGTGTCTTCTTTTCATGGTATTTATGTTATTTGCTTCCCTCTGTCCTTTAGATACTTAAGTTAAAGGCTGTAAAGAGTACTTTCTTTGATTCCCCCCCCCTTAGGATACCGTTCATATTTGTTTATTTAGTTGTATACATGGCTTCAATGTTGTACATTCCAAAAATATTAACAAAAGATGAAAACAATAATATGATCCCAAACAAGCAATAATAATAATCCTCCCATAATCTTTATACTAAATAATAAGACCCTCAGTATCAATCAGACATCAGTTACAGGATAGATCCATCATGGTGAAGGCTTTCAGAAGTAATCAGTTTTTCTAAGCAGTAGCCAGGGGCTAGTGTTGATAGACTTGGGTGGAGCACAGTTTCCAAGGTGAGGGGCAGAAGTGGTTTTGGGAAACACCCAGCGAGACAGGGAGGAAAGATCAAGTGGGGAATTAGCCTTGAGCTGTTGTACAGGTACAAAATATCCCGGAGTGACCCCAATTCCCAAAGCTCCAGGGAACTTTATTCATCTGTTCCTAAGGGTAGGCAAGTATTCAGGGGAGACTCCTGTATTATAGGCAGAATACAATAAAGTAGTTAACTTGAACTGTACACATGCAGATGTGGTCATTTGCACATGACAAAAGGAAATGGCATTCTGTGTGGTTCCTGATGGGAACACTCCATCAGAAATGGGACTTAAAGAGGACTGATCCTTCTAGATTTTAATATACGGTCAGAAAGTAGAAAGAAAAGACTATAATGGTAATGAAATCATTAAGTAAATGTGAACTTGCAGTGACACTATGGAATTAGAACAATCAGTTTGGTTTAGTGGCGAATGTCAGGCCGAAGCCATATTTTATTTATGAAGAGATCCCGCCAAGCTGTACGCAAAACTCTCAAAATGTGAATTCCACAAGACCTCCCTAGACTACCTGCGATATCGCATCTCCAGCGAAGGAATAGAGATGGATCCAGGGAAAGTGAAAGCAGTGCTAGACTGGCAGCCCCCATGCACTCGCAAGCAATTACAAAGCTTCTTGGGCTTTGCAAACTTCTACCGGCAGTTCATCCCCGCTTTTGCAGAGGTGGCGCTGCCACTGACCGAGCTGCTAAAGACGGGCCCATCGCCCACAAAACCAAAGCCTAACCAGCCGATTGGGTGGATAATGGAATGCCAAAAAGCGTTCGAAAGGCTGAAGCGGCTCTTTGCCCAAGAACCGATCCTGCAACACCCCGACCCAGAATGGCAGTTCATAATTCAGTCTGACGCCAGCGACGTGGCAGTAGCGGCGGTGCTGTTGCAGAGAGATGAAAAAGGTCAACTCCTGCCATGCGCTTACGTTTCAAAAAAACTCATGGCCACTGAGAGGAGATGGGCCATTTGGGAGAAAGAAGCCTATGCAGTTTTTAAATTTTTTTAAAATTTTTTTGCACTGCGCATGCGCGCGCCCACAAGGTGCGGCCATGCGGTGCGGGAGGAAGCGAACCGGAAGCGAGGTAAGTTAGAAAAACCCCCTGGTTTAGTGCCATCTTAAGCAGCTGGGTGACCATGAGCCAGTCACACTGTCTCAACCCAACTCAGCTCACAGGATTGTTGTTGGGAAAATAGGAGGAAGGAGTATTAAATATATAGTATCCACCGCCTTGACTTATTTATACAAATAATAAAGGTGGTATAAAAATAATCTTTAAAAAAATTTTTTTTTAATAGCTTGGTTTGATTAGCAATGGGCTGCAGCCAACCATTTTTCTTCTACAATGCCTATGCAATCTATCTGGAATGTCTAGCCATTCTAATAAGTCAAGATAGTGCTAGAAACCTACACTTTGCTTTGCACCATAATGCTTTCTCCTCTTTTAGTTAATTGAAATAACTAACTGCATTCAGATGAAGCAAAAAGAAGTATCTGCAGGCACATTGGTGCCTATAGATACCACCTTGCCTGGAATGTATACTTAATTATTCACATATTAATTGCAGCTAGAATTGTATTTGCCCAAAATTGGAAAAGTGAAGAGATCCCGACAGATGAGATCAGATCAGGAAAATATTAGAATGTGCAGAAATGAAGAGACTAACACTAGCAATTAAGGAGAAAGAACAAACTGAATATTATATGACATGGGACTTATTTTATCAATGGTTAGATAATAAACAGGGAAGTTAGAAACAGGGAAACAAAAGAAAAAAGATTTGTGAAATAAAGAAGAGATGTTAAGAGAGAGAAGCAAATATTACGATTATTATGTTTAATATTATTATTTTAATATTATAAAATTAATGCTAATATAATGAACGTTGTTGTAAATTTTGACTATTATGTTACAAAGATATTTGTACCCGGACGACACACTGTTTAATTGAAGATTGAATTATAATATTAAAAAATAAAAAAATTGGGGGGGAAATGATACCACCTTGCCTATCCCTAGATTAAGCTGGTTAAGACAGTGCTCTGATACATATTTTATAGCAAGCACTTAATTATGCCAATCTGTCTGATGGATATGAATGTGACTAAAGGAAATAAAGGCTGCATTTATGCCTTTGGTTATTGCACAGGATGGCCTTCTCTGTATAATCACCAGTTCCATGGAAGGTCTGAAGATGGTATATTTGAATGCATTAGCCTGCGTTCCACATCCTGACATGCTATTGACAGCATGGAATTAGCTCTGCGAATAAAAAAGAAACTGTAAGTCTTCTTCTTATATGTTTATGTTGATGATCTTGGGTGTGGCTTCTTAATATACCTATGTTCTGACTCAATCACTAGTTTTGTAACTTTGTGGTTATTGTTAATGTTCATCATGATCACTGATGGGCTTGTTGAGACATATATTCTATTAGCCACCCTGAGAATAGTTATATTGAATGTTGGAGAGGTTTATTCATCTCAACTGAGCCACTGTTTAAAAGTTGAATAAACTATTTTAAAGGGGAAGGTTAAAAAAAGACTGGATACATATAGAAATAATAAGATATTGAAAAATTGCTGAAGAAGTAGTGTTGCTGCAATTTTCATGCAACTTTTAGGGATTCTTGTCCCGAGTCTTGAACAGGTTTACTTATTTACGCAGAAATAACTCAGATTTAACTGTCCTGAACGCAGCTGCTTTCTTTTATGACTGGTGTCATACAGTGTGACGGTGGTCACCTACTCAGATGCATCTATTGTTATATGCTGTGCGAGGTGCCTAATGCAGTTCTCTGATCAGTCCTGAGGCAATTATGCCAGTAGGAGATGAAATAAAATTAACGTAAGTGTGTATCAGTGTGTGGGTAGAGAAATCTTACCTGGCTTTTGAAAAAGGTTTCTTTTTCAGCATTTGTGTGCTGCAACACTGTTTCTCAAAATATCTGCAGCTGGAAAAAGAGGAATGTCATTGCCTTCATATCAGTCCTAGCACAAGATGTTTTGATGCCAGAAGCAGAGCACAAAAATAGTCTCTATACCCATTCATGGACTCACTATGTTAAATGAAAACCTCAGTTGATATATTATTTCACCCACTCTCTGGTCTTCTGCCTGATACGACTTCATATTTCATGTTGCTGTGCAGTACATCTGGGTCTGGACTCTGCTCTGCTTCAGTCATCTGGTTGCCTAGCTTTGGAAACAGACGGTAGAGCAGGGGTGTCAAACTCGCGATGACACGTTGTCATCATGTGACGTATCGCAGCTTTTTCCCCCTTTGCTAAACTGGGGGTGGGCGTGGCCAGCGCATGACACATCCAGCCCACGGGCCATGAGTTTGGCACCCCTGCTGTAGAAGAAATTATTTGGACCACTGGTCTGATTCAGTATGATTCTTTTGTTTTGTTGGAGTGCATATATATATAGGGGCTGCAGGGGTGGGTTCCGGATTTTCCTACTGCCGGTTCGCTCAGGGACGCGCCGCATGGGTGTGCGCACGCATGCGCAGTAGAAAAAAAAGCTTCTGCGCATATGCAGAAGCAAAAAACAAGATTGCGGCGCCTATGGCGCCGCTAAGAGAACCGGCTCGGGGGCGTGGCAGGCCTGGGTCGCTGCCGGTTCTAGAGACCCAGGCCGCCACATTACTAATGGTTCTAATGGTTACTAATGGTCTGAACCAGTAGGAACCCACCTCTGAGGGGCTGGGATTAAAGAGAAGAGTTTAACAATAGAAAGTGAGAGGAAATTGGTTGTAGAAATAAAACTTAGGGAAGGATATATTATATACTTCTAAGGAATTTGGTTTGTAGAGATAGAATTGGAGAAGGGTATATTATATACTTTGGGTGCCTTGATGAAAGGGTATTTGGTAGCTTTAAAGCATAAACATGTGTGATATTCTTTGAACTATTTTCTTTATTGTACTTAAAATCATAACATTGAACGGTATGATAGAACTAGTCTAGGGCCAACTGTTCCTGGTTTAGCCTCTGTTGAAAGATCTCCAGTCCAGGTGAACTTGCTACTTCATGTTATGGCATCCTTGTAGAATCCATAGGTTCTGCTCTGATCCTCTGGAACAATAGATAATAAGCCCACTTCCTCATTTGTGTGACAACCCTTCAGATATTTGAAGACTTATGTCTTATCTCTTCTCAGTTGTCTCTTCTTTAGACTAAACATACTCAGAGCCTTTAACTATTTCTCATAGGTTTTGATTTCCAAGCTCCTCACTATTGCCATACTCTTCCTCTCAACTTCGTCTAATTTGTCACTGTTCTTTGGGAACTGTGGTGCCCAGGACTGGATAGGACAAAGTAAAGGAGTCCAGTTATTTCCCATGATTTAGACTCTATACTTCTATTAATGCTCCTTTGCCCTTTTCAGCAACTGCATCACACTACTAACCTGTGTTCAATTTGTTGACTACAAAGATACGCAGATCCTTTTTGTATATACAACTGCCAAGCTCAATTTTCCCCACCCTCTAAGTCTGCTTTTTATTTTTCTTCTCAGATGCAGAATACATTAATCCCTATTGAATGCCTTCCCATTTATTTCAGTCCATTGCTTAAGCCTGTTTAGATCTTTTTGAATCCCCTTTCTTTCTTTCAGAATATAATCTAACCCTTTGAGTTTTGTCATCCACAAACGTAAGTATCCCCTGAAGTCCCTCATTCTCCATAGAGGTAGACATAGCATCCATGGAATGGGTTAATTCCGTCTACTCTCTGATTGGACTGAGTCTGTCAAAGTTGTTTAGGTCCCGCCCTTGTTGCTATCTTAGGCAGCTTTTATGACTCAGTCACTCAGCGAGGACAGACGTGCCTTTCACTCCTCATTCAGTTCATTGACAAAAAAGCTAAACAGGACAGAGCACTCCATTAAATAATTCCCACCAGTAATAATCACCCATTCAGTCAATTGTGAGGCCATCTTACAGTTGTATTATCTAGCCCAGGAATCTCAGCTACTTTAACATGGGGATTTCAACTCCCAGAGTTTCCCAGTCAGCAGAAACAGTTACCTAGACTATATATTCTCCTTTTATAAAGGAGAATATCATGAGGCCCTTTGCAGAGGATTTTGCTGAGGTCTGGGTACATCTCAGAAAGTCAGGATTTGTTTGCAATAAATCGATGGTAGCTTCTGGTAATTGTACTTGCCTAGCATAGATATCAAACTGACAAGTCTTTAAATCCCCAGGTCTCTCTTATTCCCCTTTTGGAAGACAGAGATAATGTTTGCTTTCCTCCAATCGTCTGGGATTTTGCCAGCCAGGACTTCTCAAAGATTACCAAGGGCTGGTCTGCAATCATCTCCACTACTTTCTTCAATATCTTTCTGGCTCAGGAGACTTGAATTCATTTAAGTTTACTTTGCTACCTTTTGAGATAAAAGCAGCAAGGCCAGACCTTGATCAGAAATATACTGAGAACTCTCTGACAACCCAATGCTTTCATTTGAACAAAATGTGGTCCGTGACAATACCATGAACATGTTAGTTGTGAAAAACTCCCAACACCAATCAAAAGGTATTGGAGCACAAACCATTACGTCCTGAATATTTATTTGCTACATTTTAAATACTTTTAGAATCAAAATATTTTAAGAAATTTGAAGAAATTAATAAAATGGAAGTATTTTATGCTACTATTAAAATGTGTAGCATTTGTTTAAGGAACACTTATGGCACCACTTCTCATCTTCTCAGTTGTTTTGCTTTTATTCAAAATGTTTCACCATTTTTGTCTTTCTAGAACTTTCTTCCTATTCACATCCCATATTTCCGACTTGAGGTACTTGCTGTTCTCCAGTTGTTTTCAAATATTTTGCACATTGTTTGGCCAGTGCTGAGCAGTCACACCTTTTTCTTCTATATCTGCTCATGATATATCCATATATTTATCCACTCACTTTAATGTTCTTGCACACTTTTACCTATCAGGAAATCTTTTAGATAGAATAGAATAGAATAGAATAGAATAGAATAGAATAGAATAGAATAGAATAGAATAGAATAGAATAGAATAGAATAGAATAGAATAACAAAGTTGGAAGGGACCTTGGAGGTCTTCTAGTCCAACCCCCTGCTTAGGCAGGAAACCCTACACCACTTCAGACAAATGATTATCCAACATCTTCTTAAAAACTTACAGTGTTGGAGCATTCACAACTTCTGGAGGCAAGCTGTTCCACTGATTAATTGTTCTACCTGTCCGGAAATTTCTCCTTAGTTCTAAGTTGCTTCTATACTTGCTTAGTTTCCACCCATTGCTTCTTGTTCTACCCTCAGGTGCTTTGGAGAATAGTTTGACTCCCTCTTCTTTGTGGCAACCCCTGAGATATTGGAACACTGCTATCATGTCTCCCCTAGTCCTTCTTTT
>QLTV01003687.1:493520-504296 GCA_003457575.1 Thermophis baileyi | reverse complement strand
GTCAGTTTCCATTGAATAACTGTCTCCTTCAGACCTTTGCAATGAAGAGAGAAGTGGGGCAGTTCCACTTCATCCAGAAGGGGTGTCTGGAAGAGCTCTTAATCACAAGATAGTTTAGCTTATCTCTCCAGCCTCTCATTCCTTCTGCTTTACCCTTGATGGTTTATGCTGCAAAAACTGAGACAACCAAGCCTTAATCTGTGTGAAGCTTATAACACTGAAATGGCAATTTTGAATATATATTCATATATATTCATATATAACACGATATTATATTTATTATATTATATTATATTTATTATATTATTATATTATATTATATAGAAAGTACAATATCAATATAATCTTGAAAATCAGTAATTCAACTGCAACTAGTAGCATCATTTAATTCCTTTCAGATGGATTTTGATTCCAAATTACTTTATGGACACATCCCTGTAGTTTTCTTGGCAGCATGCTGCTAAAATAAAATGGCATAATTTGCCTTTATGTCTTTAGCTGTAGCACCATCCTTGTACAGGGTAAGAGTTGGAATCCCTGCTTCAAACATCTAAAAATTGGCACTGGGGAAGCAGAAATGGAAAGGAGAACAAAGAGCTAGCAGGGGAACAATGGAGAAAATATGCATTTATTTCAATGATAATCACAATACATCAAAGCAGACAGAGGTTTCAGTGGGATGCAGTGAAATGGCTCTAGAATTGTACTGTGCATACTTTGTATGATGAAATATTTGAATGTTTATTTGCACCATTCAGCTTCAGCAAATTATCTTTGAAGTGCTGCTAAAAATATTTTGGCATCTTTTTCTCTTATCTGTAAATTCTAAAAAAAAATATGAGTTAACTTTTCTGTGTTTTTTTTCATGGACCAAAAATATGTGTATTTTGAGAGTAAAGAGCTCTGTTAAGACAAGTAAACAACATGGAAAGTTTTTAGGAATAAAGTATAATCATCAGCAAAGAAAGGAGGCTTCATCACCTTCTTTGTTTGTATTCTGAAAATCTTCATTCATGCACCCTGTTCATTAATATTATTTTATTTAATTCCTTAAATGTATGTTTTGTTATTCACAGTTATACATGATTCTGGGCAGTTGCCATTTTGTTTTCCCAAAATGATCAGTTTCTTTTATTATCAAGCAACAACCATTTTGCTGAGGTTGAAATAAAAGATAGAATTAGAGATAGCACAACAATTCTGTTCCCAGCTATTATCTAATTTTAAGAACATGGGCTTACTTTTTTTTCCTGTTCTCCATTATGTGCTCCGTTATGTGCTTTATATATAAGAGAAACTGATGGACATGGACTAATCATTTGCAAGCAACTCTAGGAGCCTTTTATTTCAGGAGTAGAATAATAAATGCTTTAATGCCAGTAATCAATTGCAAAAAAGATCTTGGCTGCTTCTGAGGAAGATAAGCCTCTCCTGTCATTGAATGAGTGGTTGCAAATAGCCAGAACCTCATTAAATACCGTATAATTTGTTAGTCTTATAAATCTGTTTGATAGAGAATGGAAATTAAACTGAATGGCGTCCATTTAGTTCAATGTTTATCTGTTATAAAATAAATGTATACCGCCTGTTTTCAGCTTTTTTATATACAGAATGTGCTAAGCAACTGGAATCATTAAGAATGCAATCATGAAAATTGTTCTACCTGCCCTGAACCTGCTGATGATGAGAAAAAGGGGAGTGAATAGAAAAAAAGGAATTAGAAAAGAAAAAGGAATTATACAAAAAAAAAACACCTCTAACCCTAACATTTTTAGTGTGAAAAGAGAAAATTATAATTGTGAAGAGCTGATCATTAGCTGAAGGACAATCCACCCAAAATTAGTCCTTATAAACCAGGAAATTTAACCACAACAGCAAGAAAAGGATTCCTCCTAACATCTTGGAATCACTTTTTGAAGTTCTCTTGTGTGTTGCTGAAAAATATTTTGAATGTTTCCCCACCATGGTCATGTCTCCTGTCAATTCTGGAAGCTATTATTTCTGTTTGCTTCAACTGTCAATTTCGTTGGGGGTGTTTATTGGAACGCTGACATCTTCCTTGTAAGTCTTTCTCTGTTTCCTCATCATGATGGTGTGGTTATATTTGTAGAAGGGATGAGCAAAGAACACTAGCCTACTCATCCAAAGCATGAAGATCATCCCAGCTGCTCAGCTAAAATCAGCAGGCACCAATATTGGGCAACAGCGAGATAGAAAAATGTTAAAGGTAGATGATAGTCTGATCCCAACAGCAAAGACATCATTTCATTCTATGCAGGAAAAGGCAGTGTAAACCACTCTTGTATTTTACCAAGAAAATCTCATGTATACATACAGTAACATACTTGATATACAACTTCATGATGAGCTGGATGCCACTCAGCCTCTGCTATTGAGAAAAAGCTGATCTTTCAGAGTACTAGTGGTATTTATAATGCAATAAATTAAAGTTTTCTAGGTACCCATGGTTGCAAATGTTGCCAGACGGGAAAAGAAACTTCCAAAGCTGCAAAGACAGAATTAAAGTGAAAACATGTAGTGTAAGAAGCGTGAATGTGGGAAGTCTTAACATAGTGAAAGGTGAAATGAATTGACTACACATTGACACCTCAGGCTTCAGCAGTTTCAAATGGACTGAATTTACATACTTTCAGTCAAAAAATCATACTAATTACCATTCAAGGTATGAAAACCAAAAATGAAATGTATTATTTTCATAAGTAATAAGGATATCGCAAAACTAATACTTGGTTATAATGGAGTCAATGTTTAAATAATATTAATTAGACTTGTAGATGAGATGTAGGGAAAAAAAGGAAGATGAGTTTTCTGGTCAAATTCAATCTTTTGTCTCTTTGAGGAAGATGTGCTACTTTGAGTTGGGGACTGGAACATCAAAACTGAATATACTAGGGAAGAGAAGTAGTTGGATCGTGTTACCATGAAAGAGAAATAAATAACCAAATAATATGTAAATACATGGATATCACTAGATGGAGCATATCAAAATCAAATTGATTATATTATTCAAGAGCTAACAAACTGCTTTGTGCAAGTTCCAAGCTAAAGAAAGCAAACACAGAAACAAGGAGCAGTATTACAACATCTTCTGCAATGACACTGAAGATAGACACAGAAAAACAAGAAGAGTAACCAATTCATAGAAGACAAAACAAAGATGTAAGGTGTATACTGAAATTTTGTACAATTGAGATACATCTAGGATACATTAGAATATATGCCCTATTTGCAAGGATCTCTCGTACTAGAAGATTATATTAGATCAACACTCCATCATTACCAAATTATGGCTACAAGGTTGGAATATGTTGGAATATGGAAACATGACAAGCAACAGAATAAGAAAAATAAAGATTCCAGTCAAACTATGCCCATAAATATATTGGCCAATAAATTGAAAGAGGACAGTCTACATACCAATACCATAGAAAGGACACTTAACAGAATGTATGCAAACGTAATTTCTTAGTATTTGTAATATGTCATTTAGATTTAACTACCTAGAAGTATTCCTGAAGGCAATAAGGAAACCATTTTGACTCAGTCATTTTGACTAATCTAAGATGAATAGTATTCATTGATGAGTATCACCAAAAATGTGATTTTGTGTGTGTGTGTGTGTGTGTGTGTGTGTGTGTGTGTGGAAAATAATGTTAATGTGAATAAAATCTATAATAAAGCAGAAACAAAAATAATTTAAATATCCCAAGCTCCAGTAGTTATTGGTGGCTGTATCATAAAACAACACCTGTGTTCCTTGGCATCATTGCATATATCAGAATCGATCGGAATCACACCACATCATAGAATCATAGGGTTGAGGGACCTTAGAGTCTTCTAGTCCAATCCTCTGCCCTAGACATGAGGCCCGTCACATCAGAAGCAAAGCTGATAGGTCAGTATGATTCTGACTACCACAGTAAGATTTGCTTTCAGTTCAGCAACAACCTGAACAACATCCTTGTCAGTGTGGGAGCCAATTCAGTTGGTTGATCTATAGTTTTCTGGCTGTGGCTCTTAAGAATTAGGCTTGAAGAACCATCCTCACTTCTGACAGAGGAAGTGTGGGGACATTTGCTTTTGAAGTGTTATTATTCCTTGGGCTTCCCTGATAAGCCCAATTTGGTCATACTTATTTATTTATTTATTTATTTTATAAAATTTATATGCCGCCCAACTCCCGAAGGACTTGATTGTTAGCAGGAATACTGAAACATTAAGGCATGCTATGTTGATATATCTTATTTTCATTTTCCATCATGAATATTTGTGTGATAGTTGACAATTGGAGTTGACAATTGGAGTGTATGTGCATTGTTGTATATAGAACCTACCTTATTATTGGCTAAGAATCTGAATAATTTGCAATGCGTGTTAGATTGTATGATGCACACGAAATATTAATCTAAAAACTATTAGAGCAGAAGCAAAATGAGTTTGACATGGAAAATGGAGTCAGCCTATACAAGAACGAAAGCAAGTAGATGGATGTGTGTATCTCTGTAGACTATTACTAAAGTTGGGAAATGAATGAATTAATTTTAAGACGTGAAAATACTGGTAGAAAGGTGGTGAGCAAGATGTAAACTGCTGGAAGGAAGGAATGTTGAAAGAAGTAAAAATGACTACACTTAGAGCATACTTTTGTCAACTTTGAAGTATGGAACTTGAGAGGAGTTCCATCAGAAGAGACAAAATAATTTCAACACAGTAAGAGTGAAGTGTACTACTTACACCCTATGATGAAACAAGAAGATAAAAAAGACAAGAATGAATAGGTACTGAATTAAGGTACCGATGAAGGCTCATGTTTGAATAGAAACATGAGCAAACTAGTATGTGCCATGGAGAAATTAGCTGCCAGCTTTAAAGAATTAAAGCAATTGGAGATCTGCAACAAAGTCTATTATGCAAAAAATGCTACAAAATCCTGTGTCAAGAGCCTTGAACATTCTAGAAGCAAGCTGATGTAGAGGTTGGAGGATGTTATGAATAATATATGAATACAAAGCAATGGGGGAATAATTTGAATAAGATGAACAGAGGCCCTCAACTAAGATGATTAAAGGCCTGGAGACAAAAACATATGAAGAATGGTTGCAGGAATTCAGTATGGCTAATCTAGAGAAAAGAAGGACTAGGGCTGACATGATAGCAGTATTCCAGTATTTGAGGGGTTGCCACAAATAAGAGAAGGTCAACTTATTTTCCAAAGCACCAGAAGGCAAGACAAGAAACAATGGATGGAAACTAATCAAGGAGAGATGCAACCTGGAATTAAGGAGAAACTTCCTAACGGTGAGAACAGTGAAACAGCTTGCCTTCAGAAGTTATGAAGGCTCCAACCCTGGAAATTTTTAAGAAGAGATTGGACAACCATTTGTCTCAAATGGTATAGGGTTTTCTGAGCAGTGGGACAGCAGGTTTCCTGAGCAGGGGTTTGAACTAGAAGATCTCCAAGGTCCCTTCCAACTCTGTTATTCTGTATCACTGGAAGTTTTTAAGAAAAGACTGGACAGCCACCTGTCTGAAATGGTATAGGGTTTCCTGATTGAGCAGGGGGTTGGACTAGAAGACCTTCAAGGGTCCTTCCAGCTCTATTCTGATTGATTGATTGATTGATTGATTGATGCCTTGAAACCATCACCCCAAACCTCTGCTCCCCACAGTAAAATACCATTAATGCAATACTGTACTTTCTGCACCATTCTGCATTTGATTATGTTTTATCATGGCAGTGGGATGAATTTGGGAGGTTATGTTGGGGAGGGTTGTTTGTTTTGAATCCTTAAGCTATCCAGAGTCATGGATGGCTATATAAATAATATACCTAAATAAACAAACTTCTTAATAATTTCCCCCAGGAAATGCCACATCTGGAGTTTGTTATCCATCATGGCTGAGAACTATGAATCCCACAAGAAAAATACTTCATATTCATACAGGACATGTAATATTATTTACCCAGCACTGAAGTTGTAGCAATCTAAAAGTATAGAAACAAAGACAACCCTTATATTGCCAGAATCTTAATATAAAAACACGTATCTTATTTTCACAACTGCAAGCTTTTTCTTCACAAGCGTCTAATTGTGCTATCTGATTCTTCCCACATATGGAAACAATGCCTTGAGGTTGTTTGGTCATTTATGAAGAATACATGAAATGAAAATCAAACTACAAAACAATTGAATGAAGGAACAGTGAACGGATCATAAAGAACCAACAAGCCTGAGAAAGTTGTGTTTGGGCGGAGTCCATCAAGTCTTCAGAGAAAGGCCAAAATTTTAAAAAAAACAAAAGGCAGTGCTGAGAAGTATAACTTAAAGTTGGGTTAAAAGTATGGATGTGATGGCAAGTTTGATACTGAAAATTCAGACTTGCTCCAAGCATGAAGGACTCTGGGTATATAGAATAGAATAGAATAACCTGAAAAAAAAATAGAAATAGAAATAGAATTCTTTATTGGCCAAGTGTGATTGGACACACAATGAATTTGTCTTTGATGCATATGCTCGCAGTGTACATAAGGAGAATAAAATACATTCATCAAGAATAAAAAGATACAACACTTAGTGATAGTCAAGGTTACTAATAAGCTATCAAATCCTACTAGGAAACAAAAACAATATAACTGAAAGATACAAGCAACATGGTTATAGTAATAAGTGGGAAGAAATAGATACTAGTAAGGAAGAGAATAATAATAGTAATACAGTCTTAGTAAATTATTTGACAGTGTTGTGGGAATTAGTTGTTAAGCAGAGTGTTGGCATTCGGGAAAAAACTGTCCTTGTGTCTAGTTGTTCTGGTGTGCAGTGCCCTATAGCGTCGTTTTGAGGGTAGAAGTTGAAACAATTTATGTCCAGGATGTGAGGGGTCTGTAGATATTTTCACAGCCCTCTTTTTGACTTGTGCAGTATACAGATCCTCAATGGAAGGCAGGTTGGTAGCACTTGTTTTTTCTGCAGTTCTAATTATATCATAAGTAATCTCCTGTTAAAAAAGCTATTTTACTCGGAACGACTACAAGAGCATTTTAAAATCCTGCAACACATGCTCACATGAATTGGCTTTTAATAGTATTACAGAAATTCAGAACAATATTACTCCATGTGATTAAGATTTAATTTACTCTTTTTCATAGATATTTCTTTCATTTTTTTTCCTCTCTTGTCAATTTTTTTCACTTTTTTAGTTCTTGTATACTTCTCTGTTCATGCAATATGTTTCTAAAAATAAAGAACAAAAAGCAATGTATAGTAGAAGCAAAGATGGAAAGGCATGGAGAGAAACAGTGAATAATGGCTTTTCTTATCTTACATTAATAACTTTGCCTTACTGTTTCTTAGTTGTTTTCTATGCAACATTGCTTAATCTTGAAAGGGAATATGTATCTGATGAAATAGACCATTTCAATGAAAACTTATGCAGCTATATATTTTTCTTTTAACTGCAACAGATTCTTAACATTTTTTGCTCCCACAGACTATTATGATTATCATTTAAAAAACATTTTATATTCTAATTTTTAAAAAACATGGTCAGTGTTTCAGTAACTTTTTCCCCATTCAATTGTGTCTGATTCTTGGAGACTGCCTGGATAAGTCCCTGCAGTTTTCTTGGCATGGTTTTTCAGAAGTCATTTTCCATTGCCTCTTTCTTACGGCTGAGAAAAAGTGACTAGCCCAAGGCCACCCAGCTGGCTTGTGGTTAAGACAGGAGTAGAACTCATATTCTCCCACTTTCTAGCCTGATGCCTTAACCCCATTACTGGCTCCCAGTTCAGTAATAAAATGTGTTCACTGCTAGTCAAACCAAGCTATCTGTATTTTGTCTTCTCAGCTGATTCTTCAGCATTATATCCAACAGCTACTTTCTTAAAGATTTTCGTAGCACAATCCAGTAAAATAAAATTACAAAATTAACTTTCAGACAAAACATAAGTCAGGTTGGTTACTTATTGCAAAATATTGTAGACCCTTTTCTGCAATTTGCTTATGATTTATATTGTTGTATGGGTGCATGAAATGGAGACTTACAACTCAGAGTATCTGTAGAAAAATGCAAAATAGGCCATAGATCATATTTTTCTGGTTCATTCTGACCAGAAATTTCCAGAGTTTCTCAGCTTGACAACTTAAAGAGGTGTGGGCTTCAACTTCCAGAATTCTCCAGCCAGCAAAGCTGGCTGTGGAATCCTACGAGTTGAAGTTCATACTATACTTCTTCAGTTGCTAAGGTGGAGAAATGATGCATTACACAGCAAGTTTTAGTCAGACTGGCAGCATGTCCCCCAGCATCTGAGGAGATGGGTGTTCTCCCCTAACAACCATATACCTCACTGTACCAATAGGATTGTTGACTCAAAATCTCCCCAACCATATCTGGATAGCAGCCCGGGGAGCTCTTAAGGCCTTGTGATAAGCACAGCTTCTCTTCAAGGCCAAAACTGAGCTGCTTCCCCCCCTCCCCCACTGCCCATTACTCACTTCAGTGGCTGACTCCTGCCAGCAGAACAGCAGCCAGATCGGGCCAGGCCAGCCGCTGAAACCATATGTCACAGCAATAAAAACCATGTCCAGTGATGGCTGTAAAGCTTCTGCTGTTACGGAAGGCTAGGTTGAGTTTCAGAGCAGTGGCTGTTTATTTGCCAGGCTGATGTTGTTGTATTGCTGCTATCGCACCTTCTGCTCCGCCACTGTTGCCCATCTTCTCTTCCTTTTTGAATCTCTTGGAAATGGGGTGGGGGAGAGACGATGCCTCAGAAGCAGAACTAGGGACTGGTAGGAAATGTACTTCTGATGTACTTTGTGACAGGTTGCACACACACATTTTGGGAGAGGTGCTCTCAAAATTCCAAATGTGTTTACTGATCGAAAATGATTAGAAAGCTGCAGACTTCTTTTCCCCCCCAGATAGCACAGCTCAGAGAGCAGAGGGGACTAGGCATATAGTGGCATGTTTCCTGTGGACTAATTTACTTAGCTAGTCATGGGTCTGGGCTGCGAAAATTTGGGCAGCCATAAGATGGCAACCAAGAGTACCTCATCCAATGACATATATTGATGATCAGGATGTTTTCCTGCTCCAAAAGAATACTTTTCTTACGCTTCTTTTCTGCATTTCAAAGAGAAGCAGAGATAAGTGGAAATTTTGGGCTCCCACAAAGGCAAAAGATTGAGAGGGACTCAAGCTGTCGATCATATGCCACCAAAATCTTGAAGACACGTGATGTTTAATGACTCAATTGGCTCATTGTTGTACTTTGAAGTCAAACTGTATGACTAATTCCACTCTAAAAGCATATGATTTGTTTTCATTTACTTGGATTATCAAAACCCACCACAGCAGGCATCTTTTTTTTAATCTTTTCTTTTGATTTAATTAGCATTAGTTCTAAGAAGAAACGGCTAATCGGGAAGTTGGCTTATACATAGAAAGTAGAACGGGCACCATGGACCAGAGGTGGGTTCCTGCCAGTTCGGACCGGTTCTATAGAACCGGTAGTGGGAATTTCGGACCGGCTCTATAGAACCGGTAGCCGATGGCCGGCTGGACACGCCCCCAAACCGGCTCTCTCGGCGGCGCCATAGGCGCCACCATCTTGTTTTTTGCTTCTGCGCACGTGCAGAAGCTGTTTTTTGCTTCTGTGCATGCGCAGAAGCTGGGTTTTTAGCATTGTGCATGCGCGCATGCCTGCGTGGCACGTGAGGAAGCGAACCTGCAGCGAGATAAGCCAGAACCCACCCCTGCCCTGGACATTGAAATTTACAAGCGGGGGAATATGTTGCAAGATTAGGGGTACTGCATAAATATTTAGTCAGGAACACGGGATTATTTTTCTCCTTGGAGGAATAGTGTGTACACAAGGTAGCCACTGTTTGCAAGCAGATATAACTGCTGTCTGAATTTGCTGGAAAAATCCATCGCAAACAACATTATCTCTCCTTTGTTTTAGCCCAAACATCTACCACATGTGATCCATCAAGCCCCAAACTATTAAGTATGGGGGCTTTGTCTTGGGCTGTTTTTCCCTACTACTTTTTTTTTGTCTCTTTCCCACCCCCACCCCCCGCATTATAATGAGGTTTGGAGGAGTTTTGTTTCCTTTTAATTAACCAGAACAATGATGGCGACAGTGACAATTATTAGCAGTTGCTATAACATAAATGTAAGCAATTAGCAGCATCTGGCCAACATTGTCTGGTTTTAGAAGAGGGTCAGAGATAGTATATGGGTGGAAGACACCTAGAAATCACATGCCTGCAAATTAGGCTGGGATGATTTGGGGGGGAAATCCAGGGGAAGACAATAGAAACTGCTTTCATTCTGTTGCCAAGGAAATTGCTTTGTTGTGTTCCAACTTAATTCAATTTCTTTACAATTAAGATGGTTTGTTACCACCTCTGCTCCCAATTATTCCTTTTTTATGCTTAACAGGGAAATGTGGAAGGGATAGATTTTCCCAGGAAATATATTGTCATGACATGATGAAATGCAAAGTGTTATGGAGTACCTTTAGAATAACAAGAAAATAACTTTAGAATTGGTATCCAGCCCTCTCAATTCCTGGCAAATAGATGGGGAAGAAATGGAGGTAGTGACAGATTTTATTTTCCTGGGCTCCAAGATCACAGCAGATGGGGACTGCAGCCAAGAAATTAAAAGAAGCTTGCTCCTAGGGAGGAAAGCTATGACAAACCTAGACAGCATACTAAAAAGCAGAGACATCACCCTGCCAACAAAAGTACG
>QLTV01003687.1:459049-471405 GCA_003457575.1 Thermophis baileyi | reverse complement strand
TTGTTGTCTGTTCGACAGGAACGCAGCTATCCAGTTATGTAGGGGTCCAGAGATGCCGTAGGATTTTAGTTTCAGAAGTAGTTTGTCGTGTACCACTGAGTCGAAGGCTTTACAGAAGTCTATGTAAATTGTGTCTATTGTTTTGAAGTCCATATGTTTTTGCAGTGTAGGAGTTGCAGATTACAGGATAATTTTTTCCTGAAACCAAATTGTTTGTTAGAAAGTAGGTTGTTAGTTTCTAGGTGGAGGGTAATGGATTGGTTTATGATTGATTCCATGACTTTGCAGGTGACGCAACATAATGAGATTGGTCTGTAATTTTTGACGTTGCTGGGATCTCCTTTTTTGAAGATAGGGATGACTGTGGCTAGTGACCATAAGTTGGGTAAGGAGCTAGTCCTGAAAGATTTATCGAAGATTATGCTAAGAGGTTCAGCTAAGGCTGTGGAGAGCTTCTGAAATCTTGCCAGGAAAACTGCAGCGTCTTGTCCAGGCAGTCTGCAAGTATTAGACATGATTGAATGGAAGGGAGACTTTTTTAAAAAAAAATGTGTGGTTAATGAATTCCATGAAATGGTCACATTATTTGAATTTATCACGCTTGAAGTGATATTTTTATGGAAAATAGGGTAATTGTCCCCAGCTCCATGGAAAAAGGCAATGAAATTTTTTAAACGTAAATTTTGTACATGTATATTAATGAGATATTATAGTCAAGGATAAAAAGAACGTACTTTAAATTAAGGATTAAACAAGTTACACAGTAGTTACTTTATTTGTTTTCCAAATTTAGATACCATCCATCTCACTATGCAAGTAACTCTGGGCAGTTTACAAATACAAACCATAAAGCCATATACAAGAGAGGCATAATTAAAAACATAATTAAAACAGAGTGAAGAATAAAATAAAAACAAGAGTTTAAAAGGCAAGTCAAAAGGCAGAGGACACACCCTCAAGCCACCCACCACTCCCAGGGTTGCATGCCACTCTTCAATCCTCACATCAATTGACAGAGCCAGCTCTTCATGCTCTTCCAGAAGCCAAAAGTATGGGGGCCAAGCTCACCTTTGGGGGCAAGATATTCCATAGGGTGGGGGTAGAGGCAGAGAATAGCAATAGCACTTAGACTAATATACTGCTCCACAGTGCTTTACAGCACTATCTGGACGGTTTACCATGTCAGCACATTGTCCCCAACAATCTGGGTCTTCACTTTACCAGGTGGAAGGCTGAGCCAATCTTGAGTCCCGTCAGGATTTAACTCCAGGCTGTGGGCAGAGTTTGCCTGCAATACTGCTTTCTAACCACGGTTCATGTTCAGAGACGTTATAGAAAGCAACACTAAATTTAATATCACATTATTCAAACTCACATTAATGCAAGCTAGCTGTACTATATCTTTGTGTTTATCATTACAAGATATTTTTCTTACCAGTGGCACCCAGTGCCCCTAATTTTATGTATCTCTTTATCTCTTGTAAAACAATCCTGTTTCCCTAGAAATACTCAAGGATTCCCAGGAAAACAGTCTCGATCTAGATAATTTGGGTAGCTGATCGTGGAACAAGAGCTCAGCATTGCCATTTCGCCTTTTGCTTTTCCAAGTTTTTCTAGACCAGTATTTTTTCCAACTTGGCAATTTTGTGTGGACTTCAACTGCCAGAATTCCCTAGCCAGCCCACATCTTAAAGTTGTGTTTGAAAAACGCTGGTCTAGACTGAATCCTTGGGGGTCCTTGCGAACACAGCCAATATTTCCCAAAGTGGGTAGAGTTGAGACAATTTCTTAAAATTAAATTCTACCCAGAACAAGTTTAATTACTATCCACCACAATTTCATCATTTTCTCTTTTTGTCCCATTCAATTTGAGAATGTGGCAATGTTGTACACCCATGTTCAAGATAGAAACCTCCAGACGTTAATGATCAGAACAACATTTTTGAAGCCATTCATTTTTTTAATTTTATATTTCTTCTTCACTGTATTTTGCTGTTGTAAGAAAAGAAAAGAAAGAAGGGTTTATGAAGAGGGTTGGCTTGAAGGGACCGAATATTCTTAAATTTTAGTATTTTCCTGTCTCTTTCAGCTGTCCTTTGTTCCTTACAAAGGGACTGTTTCCTCAGTTTCACTCTCTGGTTTGCCATGGTGGCTACCATAGCTTCTACTTCCTGGCTTATGCCCAGCAACTAAGCCCTTGTTACAAGCAAATTGAAGGTTCTAGCCCCGTGATGGCGAACCTATGGCACGCGTGCCACAGGTGGCACGTGGAGCCATATCTGAGGGCACGTGAGGCGTTGCCCTATGCCAGCTCCAGCGCGCATGTGCGCGCTGGCCAGCTGATTTTTGGCGTTCCGGAGGGCGGGGAGGAAGCTGTTTCTGCCCTCCCCAGGCTTCAGGAGGCTTTCCTGAAGCCTGGAGTGGGCGAGAAGTCTAGAAGCTTCAGTGAGGCCTGTGCGCATGCGCGGGGGGGGGGGCAACGGGCATTGTGCGCATGTGTGGGGTATGTGCACATGCGCAGGGGGAGGGCATTGCATTATGGGTGTGGGCACACACGCGTGCGGTATCGCATGCGCGTGCCCTTTTGGCACCCAAGCAAAAAAAGGTTCACCATCACTGTTCTAGCCTCTATACATTCTGAGCTTGATGATTTGTTTAATAGCATAGGCATTCTTATAAATTCAATAAAAATTATACCAGAGGTTTTAGTTTGTTAAGGCAGAGTTCCCCAGGTTCCGCATGAGTGTCCGGTAAGTGTGTGCACGCACACTCAATTCCATTTCTGTGAACGGCGGGCACATGTGCCTGCCGCTCATGCAAATGGAGTGCGCATGTACACGCTTGCCCGCTGCTTGCACAAGTGGGGATGCACTTGTGCTCGCCCACTGTTTCTGCAGCCCGCTTGCAAACACCTCACGGCCCACTAGTGGGCTGCAGCCCAGAGGTTGGGGACCCCTGTGTTAAGGTGTTCATTTGCCTTCATGGCACAAGAAGCACATCGGCTTCTCGTGTTCAGCTATTTGCTTGGCATGTCCTTTAAGTGCTTTCCAGAATGCAACCCCTTCTTTTTAATCAGAGCAACATATGTTCATTGTTCACAAATGGGCAAATATGCACTTCCTTATTACTGGAGAAAGTTTCTGCTGGAAGAAGCTCAGCATATCGAATGAGCCAAATTGCTCTGTTTCTGCTTATCACGCCATCAGATTGTATATTAACTGAAATGATTGATCATCTAAGGAATTGCTGTGGTTTTTTTTTTACTGATTGCTAATCTAGGATTCAAAAAAAGAAGGTAATTTTCCATACTATATTGATATCAAGTTACATAAGGTTTAGTTCTGCCAGGCCTTTCAATCACACAAATAGAAAATGGATCCAGACTACATCCAATTATTTACAATAATGCTTGCAGAATTTTAATGCTTTCATGTTGCCGTTTTAATGTGCATTCTTATCCATTTTTATTTTCTTTATCAATATTTTTATTATCTTCATAAACCATCTGAAGCTGTTCAGCTGTTAAACCTGAATTAGCAGTTTAAGCTTTTTCACTGTCACTCATATTGGTATGAGGATGGAAGTATGAACTTCCAGCCTCATGGCATATCGTGTATTGTACATGATACAGTGTTGGTAAAGCATATAGGATATTGGTTTCCTAAAATACACTGCAATATACTTTCATAGATAATTCACTCTATGGAAACATTTGTTTTATTTCTTTGGAGAAGTCTAGAGCCAGAAAGCAGTTCCACACATTTTTATTCTGTGCTGGAGCAGATTTTCGAGATGCAATTTCATTTCATTTTTTTCATGGAGAACTCTTAAGTAACTGCAGCTGTAATTGATTTCAAGGCTGAAATGCAAGATTCATAATACAGGAGTCCAACAATGAACAGCCAGATAATGGTTGGTGATGGTCTCAGAGTGGTATACCTTCAACATCCAGGTTGTGAAGTTTGTGTGGAGACCTGTCCTTCTCCCCATTTTTAAAAAACATTTTATAGCCAGACAGATGATGACCTTCGAGGCATGTTCATCGTTAAAGATGAGGAAGAGGTAGATAATCCCAATTCACAATCAAATGAAGTGTAATTTCAAGAATAATCTGTGATCCATCAGATTAACATAAGTAAACCAATTTATCCCTGCTATGCTGTTATAAAAATGTTTTGAACATTTGTTTAATTGCGTGAATGTTTTCTGAGTTTTTAAAATTTACAGCTGGTTTTTTGCTTTGTATCAGGAACATCTGTTATGCTGTCAGTAAAGGGAGAAAGAAGTATTAGTTGTGTGCTTCAGAAGTGAAATAATGCACAAATAAGTTGAAAATATGGTAAAAACACACTGCAAATGCTGCACAGAAATGCACCCCATAATGAACAATAGGTTTGCTTAATGACTGCAGATTTGCTTAACAACTCGTGATTTACTTATGACTGTAAAATCACAAGTCATGTGATGACCCGCTTTACGACCATCGCGACTTACGACCATAATGGGCAGGCTCCCCTACAGACGTAAATTGAAGACTGCCTGTACAGTGTTCCTCCAACTACAGGCGACATCGCCACTGCCCCAAGACAAAGTCATATGTTTCTTTCAGAATTTGATTTTCCACTTCCCCCTTATGTCTATTATAGCGGAGTTTCGATAGATAAGCTAAACTAAGCTAAGTTATAATTTTTCAGATAAAGGAAGTTCTCTGCTATAATCAAGTCAAATAGACAGTCTTAACAGTGTAATGGCCCTGAGCACAGAGTGAATGTGTAGGCACAAACGGCTTAGTATATGCCAAAAATTACTTGATAGTATTTACGGTAATTGACTGCAATTGGCCAAGTTGAACATCAATGGTCATTGCGAGGTAAAGCTCTAGATTAAAGCCGCTATGATTCATTCACATCTACATGCCCTTCGCTCTTCACATTTTGAATCTATTTTAAAAAGCTTTTGCTTTTTCTCTCTCCAGTTGCATTAGTTCATATTAATATAGGTAGTCCTCGGCTTACAACAGTTTATTTAGTGACCAAAGTTACGTCATTGAAAAAGTGACTTATGACCATTTTTCACATTTATAACCCTTGCAGCATTCCCATGGTCACCTGTTCAAAATTCAGATGCCTACAATTGATTCGTATTTATGACGGTTGCAGTGTCCCGGGGTCATGTGATCACCTTTTGTGACCTTCTGACAAGCAAAGTCAATAGGGAAGCCAGATTCACTTAACAAACATGTTACTAATTAGGGTTGACACCCTAACCGTGTGACTAATTTAACAACTGCAGTGATTCACTTAACAGCTGTGGCAAACCAGGTCGTAAAATGGGGCAAAACTCATTTAGCAATTGTCTCACTTAGCAACATAAATTTTGGGCTCAATTGAGGTCGTAAGTCGAGGACTACCTATATAGATTTTTTTTTTTCAGTTTAAGTATTAGAATTTCTGATCTTTGAGTAACACTATGGATTTCAATTGTTGACAAAAAAACTGAACATGAAAGACATCATTTCAGCAGTTCAATTCTCACTGGCTCAAGGTTGACTTGGCCTTCCAACCTTCTGAGGTCGGTAAAATGAGGAGCCAGATTGTTGCGGGCAATATGTTGCTATTTTCAGTACTGTACCTAGTGGATGAGGGGGAAAATGTTTTATGCACACATCATTTTTACCCAGTTTTTCAAACCATGTTTTAAAGAAGCCATAAGGGCCTAATTTACATATGCTATTAAATCATATTAGATGGGGTTTGTCCATCATGCTTTATTTATTTTTATTTATTTTCCACCTTTATTATTTTTATAAATAACTCAAGGTGACGAATATACCTAATACTGCTTCTTTCTCTTATATTTCCCACAACAACAACCCAGAAGGTGGGTTGGGCTGATGGAGAGTGATTCACCCAAAGTCACCCAGCTGGCTTTCATGGCTAAGGTGGGACTAGAACTCCAGTCACCTGGTTTCTAGCCTTGTATCTTAACGTCTAGGCCCAACTGGCAATTAAGCAAATTACATTAGGGATTAATAGGGATTAAGCTACATTTATTAATGAAGCTGTATTTGCTTCTGCTTTTTGATCCAATGGAAATAAAAAAGAACAGACATCCCTCCTAAACTCAAAAACAAAATTGTTAATCATAGCAGATTAATTGAATGCCATTATATACAAGGCACGTCATATTTTAAAACATGTACATTAAAACCTGTATTTTACAGTGTTTATTTTTCCTTCAAGTCAGTGTTGACGTCTGGTGACTGCCTGGACTTGATTCTGCAATTTTCTTCGCAAGGTTTTTCCGAAGTAGTTTGCCATTGCCTCTCTCCTAGAGCTGAGAGAACGTGACTGGCCCAAAGTCACCCAGCTGGCTTTGCACCTCAGACAGGACTAGAACCCCCAGTCTCCTGGTTTCTAACCTGCTGCCTTAACCTACCACATCAATACAATGAATAGAATTGGAATAAAAAATACAAGTCCAAAATTAAGATGATACCTTTGACATTTAGTTAGTTACTTAGTTAGTTAGTTAATTAGTTATGATATTATATTTTCAGCTGCAACACTGAATGAGATATTGAGTGAGATAAGAAAATGACTGTTGACTTACTAGCTATATACTCTTTAATGTTTGGCTACTAAGTCTCCTTTTTATTAATTTTAGGCTGCAGCATTAGCAAATTATTCTGCTTTAACTGTTTTTCTTGGCCATGCTCTCATTGTTTTATAAGTCAGTCTAAATTAAACTGCAAGACATAAAATTGGTGTAGTGTGGTTACAACTAGTGGGCTCCATTAAGCCACGAGTAGCATGCACAGGTATGGATGTATATTTTCAGCAGATTTGGCATGCTGGCACCAAATAAAACACACTATGAGAGTTAAAACAAGCGTTTTCAATAGTGGAGTGGTTTGTTAAGAGAACCTCTCAGTCATTGCATTAGTCCACCTGTAGCCTGCCATCTCCCACCATTACAGGTTCTTACCTGTACGAGCAGCAATGGTGGGAGATGGCAGGCTACAGGTGGACCCCATTTAACAATCACTCATTCAGTGACTGTTTGAACTTACAACGATGCTGAAAGAGTGGTTATTATGACTGGTCGACTCGTAGTACGTACGGCCATCTCAGTTAACTCCAAGGTCATGTGATTGTGAATTGCAATTTTCCCTGTCAACTTCCAACAAGCAAAGTCAGTGGAGAAAAGGAAGGGTCCATGTCTAAACGTCCTAAACCAGTGGAGAAACTGGCAGGAAGTTGCAAGTCATATGAGTCACATAAGATCTGCACTTAATACTCGGTGTGTTCCTTGCTTAGCAACAACAACCAGGATTGCTGTAAAAGCCATTGTGGAGTGGTGCTATTATGCAGGTTTTTGATTTACGACTGTCACTTAATGACAGAGTCTCTTCTCCCAATTAGTATTGTTAGACAAGCATGTTAGTAGATCCCAAGAGCAAGTTGATGAGGTCAGCACCTTTCAAATAAGCAATGTGTTGACCTGATGCTTAGTTAGCTGTAAGCTTGTTTCACTGTGGCTTCCAATATTTATATGAGAATTCTACTTCTGTTTCAAAAATTTCACAGTGGCACATTTCTTTTTCCCTAATACATTGTTTTTTAAAAAATATATTGTATGCACTTTACTTCTGTATTGGGTGTTTTGATGCACATTTTCATTGTGAACTACATCAAAAAGTTTTAAAAGCATTGGCATATTCAATGTATGTTGGGGAAATATGAATGGGTTAGGTTGCATAAATTGGATTAATTTCTTGACATTTTCTTGAAGGATGCTATTTCTCTTTTGCTAGTGAATCATATGGCAAATAAAAGAATATACTTCATCTTTTCTTTGGTAATCCTTAGCAATTGGCCATGCTAATTGAGGCTGGTAGAATTGAATAGGCCAACAATTAAAGAATGTCACAAGCAAAACATGATTGTGACAGCATAAATGATCTAGCAGAAGTTAAAAATAGTATAGTTATGGAATTTGCTGCCATTCAATGTCATTACCACTGAGTTAGATGTCCTTAAAAGATGGGCAGAAATGAATGAAATACCAAGTTATCATTACCTATGAATATTGATGGCTGCTGCTATTTTTGGAAACACCAGCAGCACACCTTGAATTTCATCTGCTATAATCTTTCTACAAATGAGCAAGAAGATTCTTTAACCTAAAAGCTCAAGAGCTGATGAGGTTTGTCTATGGCCCCGTGCCATGTGCATCTCTGAAGCACCATTTTTGAAACGGTCAGAAACCCATGGGGTGACTAAATTATAGCAGTGCAATTCCCCACCAATGTTAGGCAGCAGGAGGGGGGGAAATCTAATTACATTTCTGACAAAGGTTAACACACCTATTAACCTTCATAGACTCCCCACCATCATCTTCAAGCAAAAATGGAAACTAATTAAACTTTCCCTGAGCCAGAAAAAAATAATCACTTTAGTACTTCACTTCCAAAGCCCACAGCTGAGCAGAATATAACTACAAAAAATGTTCTCCGCTCTTGGTTTAGGCTGTTTTTATGGCATTGGACACTATCTTTTCCTTTATTGATAAGAAAAATATATAATATGCATTCATCCAAGGGAAACAATAAAAAAAATCCTTACAGACTTGGAAATCTTTATTATCTGATACTGTAGCTCTTTATTATCTGTCCTATGCAAGACAATAAAATACCAAAATATATGTCTGTGACATGTGACAGAATAGTAAACACGTATGACAGCAATCAGGGAGTGCCCAGGTATTCAAAAACCAGTGTGTTCAAAGTTCTAGTTTACCTGAACATAAATATTGCATTAAGAGCCATAGCAAATGAAATCAGCATTTTTTTCTTTTTCAGAATGGTTAACCCATGAACTCTTTCTTTGATCTACATTACAAACTGAAGTAGCAAATTGTCTCTGTATCATAAACTTATGCAGACCCTCATAAGTGAATATGGTTCATTGCCCCTCAGACAAATACATTTCCGTTAGCCTATCTCATCTCTTTCTTTTATGGGGGGGTCTAAATATTATTCAGAAGTGCTGTATGTTTCAGGCAATCACAGTCCCTTTTTGCTATTCATTTGGGGAGCTCAGAGGTGGGTTCCTCCTGGTTTGCACCGGTTCTATAGAACCGGTAGTAAACTGGTGGTGATGTCACAGAGCTGGTTCTGTCGGTGCCGGTCCGTGGACGCCGCCATCTTTTTTTGGAGTATTTTTTTGGATTTTTTGGCCGTGGTCATAAGTCGAGGACTACCTGCACTGGCTTTTTGGTGGGGGGCCCCCCCCGCCGCGTTTTTTTTTTTTTTTGCTATTTTTTGCTTCTGCGCATGCACAGAAGCCGAGTTTTTGGCACTGCGCATGCACCGCCATCTTGTTTTTGGCTTTTTTTTGCTATTTTTTGCTTGTTTTGCTTCTGCGCATGCGCAGAAGCCAAGTTTTCAGCACTGCACATGCACAGCCACGCGGCGCACAATGTGCGCACAGCCACGCAGCACGGGAGGAAGCGAACTGGCGGCAAGGTAAGTTAGAACCCACCCCTGGGGGAGCTGTATTATTTTTTTAGGTTTTCATGAAGGGGGTAGACCAAAAAAAAATGCTGCTGTTTGAAGAGATCCTTTAATAAGATCACTCCTTAAAGTCAGTCAGTACAGAAACTTTATAGAAGTGGTTTCTACTTTAATTAGTAGCAGAGATGTCAGTCACCTCCATAGGTGAGGCCAGGGGGCTCACAATGCCTAAAGCAATGTTTCTTGAACTTTTTCCTCTCAGAACTCTTTCCGCTTTTAAAAATTGCGGGGGACCTCAAAGGAGCTTTTGTTTCTGTGGGTTATATCTCTACCCTATTAAAAATTAACCTTGGTGCATTTGCTGCCACTACCGCTTCTCCCAATTGTTGGAAGGGGTGCTAATATTATGTTATTTTTCAACATAGTCTGGCAAATAATTTGGTCTTGGGATTTGAGAAACACCAGTCTAAAACATCAGGGCGTCATGCTAGCCCCAATCCTTTTGTGTGTTATTTCATCATTGTTTTGATGAAAGTAGCAAGCTCCTGCAGACATTGCTGGGAGTTGTTTTTGTGAGGTCTCAAAGCTTTCTGAATCATATTTATTTTATTTTTATTTTATTTATTTGTCAAGAATGTATAAGATAACAGATATAAGTATAAACATGATTATGAATACAGGAAATGGATACGAATAAATGGGGACAGTAGGACAAGGACGGTAGGCACGTTGGTCCGCTTATGCACGCCCCTTACAGACCTCTTAGGAATGGGGTGAGGTCAACAGTAGACAGTCTAAGGTTAAAGTTTTGGGGGTTTGGGGATGAAACCACAGAGTCGGGTAGTGTATTCCAGGCATTGACCACTCTGTTGCTGAAGTCGTATTTTCTGCAATCGAGTTTGGAGCGGTTTACCTTAAGTTTGTATCTATTGTGTGCTCGTGTATTATTGCGGTTGAAGCTGAAGTAGTCACTGACAGGTAGGACATTGTAGCAGATAATTTTGTGTACTACGCTTAGGTCAGACCGAAGGCGTCGTAGTTCTAAGTTGTCTAAGCCCAAAAGTTCAAGCCTGGTGGTATAAGGTATTCTGTTGTGAGCAGAGGAGTGGAGGATTCTTCTCGTGAAATATCTCTGGACTCGCTCAATTGTATTAATGTCTGATATACAGTGTGGGTTCCAGACATTCAAAGGATGTAAAATCCTATTCTTTTGTTTTGCGCACTACTGTGTAATCCCTTGAAGGATGTTCCAGGGGTCCAGCCAGAGATGCAAATGCCTCTGAATGCCTCCCTATAACTAGAAGAGCCATTGTCATTTCTTGCCACCAGTGTTCTAGCAGTGGGAAGGAAGCATTTTGGCATTTGACTGGCTTTAATTTGATCTCTCCAAAGCCCTCTTGTTTCCCTAATGTATTTCCAGAACAAGGTGAAAAATATGTCAAGTGTACATCTGGTATATGCTTTTCCTTTCCATCGTGAGGAAGTATGTAGAAGGAAGGTGAGGAAGAAAAGAAAAAAAATCATGCACCTTGAATTAAGAATTCTTTAGAGGCCTAGAAAGAAGTCTTCCATTAGCTTAATGCTTTATGGTCAAAACAGAAGTACTTGAAGAGCCATATAGAGCCAAATAAAGAGCATTTATTTACATCATAATTTTAATATGGTCAAGGGCAGAAAATAGCAAGCATTGATGAGATATAGTTCATCATTAACATGAACTGCATTGTTAAATCATTTCTTTGGCCAGCTGAGACCAGGGGTGAAATGCCCCCGGTTCGGGCGTGGTCGGAGAATCGGAAGCGACGGCAGCACGAGGCTTCGCCCACCTGCGCGGATGCCGCCATTTGGGTTTTTTTACTCTCTGCGCATGCGCAGAACGCTTTGTGCATGCGCAGAGGGTAAAAAACCCAAATGGCGGCGTCCAGGTGGGCGAAGCCTTGCGCTGCCGTCGCTTCCGATTCTCCGACCACCGGCAGGCAAGCACACCCGAACCGGGAGCATTTCACCCCTGACAGAGACCTTCTTAATTCAATGTAATTCAACACTCTGCCCAGAATTACCTTGAGGTAAGAAGGGTGACCTATAAATTTTATAAATAAAATATATTATTTATTTGCCACTTGCTTGCTTAAAGTTCGTAATGATTCCTGGTGATTTGCAAGAACCTCAAAATAGGCCCCTCCCAAAAAAGAAAATGCCAGCACGCACTAAGCAACTCCCTTCATTCCTCAACAATTTTGGAGAATTGCTCAGCTTGATTGCCATGCCATTCAAGAAGCTGTTACCATTTGGCTTTCTGAATGTTAATGAACAGGGCAGTAGCCAGAAAAACAACACATTCCAGTCTCCACCTGCAATTTCAGGTAAGGAACACTTTCCACATTCCCATTCAGACCATGAGACAACGAACAGGAAGAGTCAGACCAACCTGAAGAGGGTAATCTTGCAAATACCTTGCTTGGTTCTATTGTCTTCAAGATTCAATGTTAGCTCTAGGTTGTGTAGGAAGTTAGCACCTACCCCCCTCCTAGAGGAATAAAATATTTTAGGAAATATCAAAAAGGCAGAATATTATATAGAATATCCCTGGCTGAGAAATGGAGAAACAGTTTTTTAGGCAGAAAAAGACTGACTCTTAGTAGCCCCCACCTTTGTCAATGGACCATCAAGACCAGAGCAAACTCACCCCCCCACCTTTGTCAATGGGCAGTCTATTCTACATAACAAAGATAGGATTAGCCCTCTGCCCATTTCATCACATGGCACCTGGGAAGATTGCATCAGCCAGCACTCAAACTAGCCTGGGACACAGACAAAGCCTACAGAGTTAGCTAAGACA
>QLTV01003687.1:441181-452114 GCA_003457575.1 Thermophis baileyi | reverse complement strand
GATTATCCTTTTTGTAAATTTTACGTGTATTTCTTTTGGGAGTCTGTGCCTCCTTGGATAATTCATTGGAACTCTATAGGCCTCGTTTATTACACTCATCATATCCTGTTTATTAGTTTGCATCATTTCAGATAAGATTTCTGCTATTTTTTCACCTACATTTTCTTCTCTCTCTTCCTGGATATTTTGAAATCTTAAGTGATAGGAGGTCCTCTCCATCTCTAATAATACGATGGACTCTTCGAGTTCTTTGTTTGTTGTTATTAATTTCTGTTCCATAGTTTCTACCTTTTTATCAGTCTGTCCTATTTTTGTTTCTACTATTTTTATTTTACGTTCATTTTCTGTTGTGCTATTTTGAATTTTCTCAATTTTACATTCATATTTTTTATATCTTCTTTCATTTCTCCCATCTCTGTTTTAATTTCTACATGATGTATTTTTGTTTCTTCGTGGTTATTTGTTATGGTTTCCTGTGTTTTGTTTATGGATTTTTGTGTCTTTGCCATAATTTCTTGTATATTTTGCAACATTAACTGCATAATTTGCATGGTAACTGCTGAACTTGCTTTTTCAGCTCCTAACATGATCTCAATCGATCTTTGTGTAGGAGGTGCAGGAGAAGTTATGGCTGGGTTTAGTATTGTTTTCTTCCTTACGGATTCTCTAACAGTTGTCTATATTGTAACATATAATATTTTTCTATGACTTTAACTAATTTCTTACAACTTAATACTTTAATAATTTAATTAAATAGTTACTCAATTGTAAAACATCTTAATTATTTTATAAAACAATATTTAGAAATATATATAGTATATTTAACGGAGTATTATAGAGAAAAAGAAAAGAGAAAATCTAGAAAAACATGATACTTATCAGTCTGTCATTTAATATCAATCAGAATCTCATTACTTGTAGTGTAAGAGTTACTTAGTCATTTATAAACATTATTGTCTCTTCCAATTATGTATAGCAATCGATTTAGAGTGTCACCTTCTGGTCAAATATTTAGTCTATTTGTTTATTGTCCTCTTTTACAATGTCAATTATCCTTTAAGTCTTTAAATCCAAAGAAAGTCAAATATCAGATTGTCCCAGAGTCCAATTCAGTAAATTTCTTTTTTCTCTTTAAGTTGTTTGCGACCCGCTTTCCTTAATGGCTTCCCTTCTGGAAGTATGACTCTCACTTTCACTTCTTAATTCCTCCGTTCTTTAACGCTTAGTTCCACTTCACACACTGTTTAAAGTCAAAGATCTTCCAATTTTCCTAGTAGAAAGATATATCATACATTTGTAGAAAAAAGAAATCCAAAGTAATTCCTGATACCACTTTTACACTGATTTCTCCATTACCGCTTTCTTCTTCACGTTTGTGTGCAATCAGCCTATATTCCATTTCAGCTTCAAATGCCGCTTCTTCACTTTTAGAGCCTCGATCTTACCGCACACTCTGATTCTTTGTTGCCAATCACACCAGCTATCCAAAAGTTTTAAGGATTTAGTTTAGTCCGCTTCCCTTCCAGAAATGTGACTCTCACTTTCACTTCTTAATTCCTCCGTTCTTTAATGCTTAGTTCCACTTCTCACACTGTTTAAAGTCAAAGATCTTCCAATTTTCCCAGTAGAAAGATATATCATAACTTTGTAGCAAAAAGAAATCCAAAGTAATTCCTCATACCGCTTTTACACTGATTTCTCCATTACCGCTTTCTTCTTCACGTTTGTGTGCAATCAGCCTATATTCCATTTCAGCTTCAAATGCCGCTTCTTCACTTTTAGAGCCTCGATCTTACCGCACACTCTGATTCTTTGTTGCCAATCACACCAGCTATCCAAAAGTTTTAAGGATTTAGTTTAGTCCAATCTTCGCTATAAAGTCTCTCTTCTGCTTCCTGCTGTGTGGCTGTCTTTGCTCCGGACCTGTCACAAGAGGCAGGTTTTCTCCAGCCAGTTTTCGGGGAGTTCTCCTGAGTGAACGGGTGTCTGCTTCACACCAGTTCACTCTCCAGAGTGATCCCCACAAATTCGCAGATCTCTATGGGATCTGCGATGCCCCAAATGGGCATCCGACCGGAGAAATTCGTGCCGTGAGCTCTGAGCCTGCTCTCACAGCACCCATCGTGAAGGACGACACCACCGGAAGCCTAGACTCAAAAATTCTTAAGGATGTCAGCTATTGAAGAAAATCTATGACAGGGATAAAACATTAAAATACAGAGATATCAACTGACAATAAAAGTATATATTGCAAAGACCAAAAATTTTCCCATTGTTATAAAGTATATGGTTTTGAAAGCAGGACTAGCAGAAAGGCTGTATGAAATAAAATTGATGCCTTTGAGTTGTGTAAGGAAGAATTGTTGACAGTACCTTGAACCACAAGTAAGCAGATAATTCAGTACTAAAACAAGATTGCTATTTGGAAGCACAAACAATGAAGCTAAAATTTAAATATAATCATAGAACAATTCAACTACGTGAACAATTCAAGCAGAATGTGTACCCACAATTATTTGTAACAAGATGTCCATGCAACAGGATGGGGAGAGGAAGTAAGAAACAAGGTACAAGACCAATTAGACGGCACACCCTGCCCAGAGGTGGGTTGCTACCGGTTCGGACTGGTTCGCCTGAACCGGTAGCGACTCTCTGATGATGTCACAATGACGTCACCAGAGGTGGGTTCCTCCCGGTTCGGACCGGTTTCCCCGAATCAGTAGTGACCCGCTGGTGACGTCACTGAACTGGATCGGTCGGTGGCGGTCTGTGGGCGCCGCCATCTTTTTTAAAAAAAAATTTATGAATTTTTTACTTTTCGGAAGTTTTTTCCTGTTCTGCTGCTTGAAAGTGGGCCCTCCCTCCTGCCCCCAGGTTTATGCTGACCTTTATTCCTTCTTCCGAAGCCCAGCTGATCAGCTCCTCAGCTGTGTTTCGGGCTGATTTGCATCTACTGAGCATGCGCTGAACCAAAATTGCACAGGTGGATGCAAAACGTGCACTTCCCTCGCGATGCAAACTGGTGGGGAAGGTAAGTAGAACCCACCCCTGGACATCACCAATCTGGGTCGGTCGGTGCCAGTCCGTGGGCGCCGCCATCTTTTTTTTTTATTTTTATTTTTTGATATATATATTTTTTTATTTTTTTTCTTCTGCGCATGCGCAGAAGCCGAGTTTCTGGCACTGCGCATGCGTTTCCATCTTATTTTTGGATTTTTAAATTTTTTTAAATTTTTTAAATTTTTTTTACTGTGCATGTGCGCATGCGCGAAGTGCATGCGTGCCCCCAAGGCGCGCCCACGCGGCGCGGGAGGAAGCGAACCGGCAGCGAGGTAAGTCAGAACCCACCCCTGACCCTGCCATACATCAAAACATGTCGGAAGCTGTAGAACACAGCTTCTCCTGTATGGATTGCTCCTGTGACTATGTAGGACAGACGGGGAGGAAGCTAACCACCAGATTGCAAGAACACAAGCGAGCAGTCAGATGAGGAGACCCGAACTCATTGGTAGCCTCACGCTGCAATGAACAAGGACACACATTCAATTTTGCAGATTGTTGGATGAACAGGCACAAAAACAGCCAGGGAAGTGATTGAAGCCTGGGAAACAGGCCTCTTGTCAGTCAACAGGACCGTTGATTTACCACCAGCCTAAAGTACTTTGAAAGTGAGGGCTGGGCAGCACAAGCAAACGACAGCCAACGACTTAAAAGTCAGCCATCAACACATACCAATCAACACCTAAAAACCCACATACAACAGGCACTATAAATACCACACAGAGAACAGCACACACTCTGCTAGAGAGAAGTTCCCTGAAGATGGGCTCCAGCTCAAGTCCGAAAACTCAGAAGACAAAACCTTGGGTCCCAGTGATAGACCAAAATTGGATCCTGCTATAATCATAGAGTTGGAAGGGATCATAGATGCCATCTAGTCCAGCTCTCTGCTCAGTGCAGGATCCTTTTGAGAATCTCTAACACAGGGGTGGGCAACCACCACGACTTTACGACCTGTGAACTTCAACTCCCAGAAATCCTGACCCAGCATGGCTAGCTCAGGAATTTTGGGAGTTGAAGTCCATAGGTCGTAAAGTTGCCCACTCCTGCTCTAACAAATTTCTATCAAAGCCTCTGAAGATCTCCAGTGAAGGAGAACTCATCCTGTTACGTGGTCTTCTGTTCTACGGTCTGATCACTCTTACAGTCAGGAGGTTCTTCCATATATCAAACCTGAATTTCTTTCCTTGTAACTTTAATCCATCAGTTCTTGTTCTGGTCCTGTCCTCAACTGGGAATAGTCAACTCCCTCTTTTATGTGACTGTCCTTCAGATAGTTTAAGACTGCTATTGTATCTCCTTTTAGTTGTCTTTTCTGTAGATTAAACATACCCAGATTCTGGGCTAGAGGGCAAGATTTCTGCATATGGCTTCCAGGCTTTGAAACTTGCTGACCTCAAAAAAAAATGTGCAATGCTCTCTTGGTGTTCCATAAAGCAGTTACGCCAGTCTATTCTATTGTTCTTTTAACTTTATTTAATTGCTTTTGGGTGTTCTCTTTATGTGGGTCATTAGTTTTAACAATATTGTTTTACATGCTCGCTTTGTTAATACACTAACAGATTGGAATTTGTTACAGAATTTTAAAAAATAAGTAAAAAGCGTTGCATCAATTTCTACACAAAGAACCCAATTGGTATCTATCAGACCTTCAGCTAAACTTCAGGAAGCAGTCCTTCTATTCTATGTGCTTTGAAGTTTTTGTTCAAAGACGTCTGAGGCAACCATCTTGACAAACCAACCAACCAATTCACCTGGCAAACAAGTGCCTTAGGCTTAACAGTGGCTTATGTGCAAAGTACACACTGTCTCCCATATTAAAATGCTACCTGTGCAGGAAATTTAGTATGTTTAAAAGACTTTAAAGTTCTATAAAGATGAATAGCTAGATAACATCCACCTGGAATCGTGCATTCAGTTTTAAATGCTTTTTAAAGCTGATGTTTTTACTAGGCCAAAGCTGACTTGGACAGAATAATGAGACCAGCTAAAGATCTATGTATTGTTACATAGATGTTCTTCACTAGGTTGTTGATCATCTTTGAAGTATGGTTCAACAAGATATATATTTGTTATTTGTTTGTTTGTTTGTTTGTTTGTTTGTTTGTTTGTTTGTTTGTCACATTTCTATACTGCCCATCTCTCCTAAGTGATTCTGGATGGCTTACAATAAAAACGTCTTCTAACACAGATATTCTTAATCAAGAACAAGAAAAATGTCCTTTCGCTCTGTTGTTTCTTCCAGCCCTATTAGGAAATATCTAATTTAGCATGGTCAAATAAGATTCTGGAAATTATTGTCCAAGACGTCCAAAAGGCATACATTTGGGGAAACATGATTCAGTAAATGTGACTGTTGTGTGATACATGTCAAATGGATGTTGGTTCCACATAATCTGTTATCCTGACAGCTTTGTCCCAAGAAAACTGAGAGATCAACCCTTCGTATTTATGTGCAAACAATTATCTTAAATTAACAAACCATTTACCAAGGAGTAAGCTAGCACCAGTGAATGTACTGGGACTTACTTCTAGGTAAACAAGCGTAGAATTGCGCTGTAGGCACTATGGTGATGGACATTCCAATGTAGTAATCTTTAACAAAATAATAATATCATTTCAGTACTAATTGAAAGACTCACTGTTTTAATTAAGACATCAATAGTATTATACCGAACAGCCTCAGGTGAAATCATTGCTTTGATGGTAAATAAAACTGCCTGGTACTGGTGCAGATTGAGAGTCCTTTTCATTCTGACAAATCATGGTCTGCCTTTACATTATGAGTCTTTTTTTCTCTTCATAAAATAAAAGCATGTGGAAAGGTGTTCTTGCTGTGTGCCTCCGCTCCATAATTTTGCTTTTGCTGGTCTCCTGACTTGCAAGGTCTTGAGGTAAATAATAGCAGAAAAACCCACCCCTACTTGTGCTTAAGCCAACATTTACTAATTTACAACATTTACACATCAACAAAAATCTTATGGCATCTTTGGACCCCTGCACCAATGGATAATTGCGTTTCTGTCAAACAGGCAACAAGTGGTCAAAATAGGAAGCGCTCTATCAAATCCTGTACCTGTTAACAGCGGTGTCCCCCAAAGCAGCGTTTTAGGGCCAACTCTCTTTATACTTTACATAAATGACCTCTGCGATCATATTAAAAGCAACTGTGTCCTCTTCGCAGATGATGTAAAACTATTCAACACCACTGATAATGCTGCTACCCTTCAAAAAGACCTTGACTATGTATCAGAATGGTCAAACAAGTGGCAACTGCAAATCTCAATCAACAAAGGCTCAGTCTTACACATTGGCAAAAATAATCAGAACACAAAATACAAACTAGATGATCACGACCTTGTTGACAATCCTCACTCAGTAAAGGACCTTGGAGTAATCATCTCTAATGATGTAAGTGCAACTTCTAACCAGAGCATACGAAACATTCGCTAGACCAGTTCTCGAATACAGCTCATCTGTCTGGAACCCGCACTACATATCGGACATTAATACAATTGAGAATGTCCAGAGAGATTTCACGAGAAGAGTACTACACTCCTCTGTTCGCAATAGAATACCTTATGCCACCAGACTTGAAATTTTGGGCCTAGAAAATTTAGAAGTACGCCGCCTTCGATCTGACCTAAGTGTAGCACACAAAATTATCTGCTACAATGTCCTACCTGTCAATGACTACTTCAGCTTCAACCGCAACAATACACGAGCACACAATAGATACAAACTTAACGTAAACCGCTCCAAACTTGATTGCAAAAAATAAGACTTCAGCAAGAGTGGTCAATGGAATACTTTACCTGACTCTGTAGTTTCTTCCCCAAACCCCCAAAACTTTAACCTTAGACTGTCTACCGTTGACCTCACCCCATTCCTAAGAGGTCTTTAAGGGGCGTGCATAAGCGCACAAGCGTGCCTACTGTCCCTGTCCTAATGTCCCCATGTATTTGTAACCATCTCATGTACTCATAACCATGCTTATACATCTTATGTATTCACAATCATGATTATACTTTGTCTGTAATCATATATACGCTTGACAAAATAAATAAATAAAATAAATAAATTTAAAGCAACGGTAATCCATAATAAAAACATTAACCCTGAAAGAGAAACCGCATGAGCCTTCCAAGTAAAACATTATCACAAAAGGTTAGTGTCTCTTTCAAAGCAATTGTGGTTTTCATTTTTATAATGCAGCTCTTATATTGCTCTTCAGTTTTCACTTGCTGTTCTGTAGGAGTGTAGTGGCTCACAAGGTTAGAGCGTTTTGATAGTAAGTCAAAATTAAAGTTAATCAAATGGAAAAAATCCTGTAATATCCCAACATGATACAATAAGACAGGAAATCCAGAGTCACCTTGGTAGATGGTCTAGTGCAGGGGTGTTAAACTCATGTCATCACGGCAGCGTCACATGATGTGACTTTTTTTCCCTTCACTAATGACACATCTGACCTACAGGCCAGGAGTTTGATAACCCTGGTCTAGTGGGAAGGGGAGCTCTGCTACTTTTCCCGGACTTATTGTCAGTGTTTGTGATATTAATCTGGACTGCCTATTAGTGTACAGTAGGTGGGTCTTGAGGTAACACTTGCAGTGGTTCACTCCCTCCTGTCCAATGGTGTCCAAAAGATGATTATTATTATTATTATTATTTATTAAATTTGTATGCCGCCCAACTCCCAAGGGACTCTAGGACAGTGTCTCTCAACATTGGAAACTTTAAGATGTCTCTAGGACAGTGTCTCTCAACATTGGAAACTTTAAGATGTGCGGACTTCAACTCCCAGAATTCCCCAGCCAGCATGGGGACTACAGAGTTCTATTTTACACTCTATGCCAGTGATGGCGAACCTTTTAGACACCAAGTGCCCAAACTGCGCGTGCGCATGCCCAAGCTGAAAGGTGCGCGCGCGCACACTAACATGCGCATGCATGGATGCGCATGCGTAGACGTGTGCATGTGCAGCAGAGACCCAAAGATCAGCTGGCCGGCTGGAGGCGGGGCATCCCAACACCGGCAGCGCGGCAAGAGGTAAGATCTTTTTCTTTCGTGAGCTTCTGTTTTGTCGTTTGCAGGAAACAGACGCTCACGAAAGAAACGCCTTGGAGATCTGCCCTGGGGCGACAGTGTGCGTGCCAGCAGAGAGGGCTCTGCGTGCCACCTCTGGCACGCGTGCCATAGGTTCGCCATCACAGCTCTATGCTGTTTAATTGCTATGTAAAGTGCTAGGAGATGTCACCCTACCTTTCAGTGTAAGGTACCTTGTTTATCACATTTGTTATCTTTTATCTCTATCTTTTATTACATTTATTGTAATTTCTTTGATTGTTGGGAGCCATCTAGAATTGTTGAGAGCTGAGTGACATATTATAAATAATAATAATAGTAATAACTCTTACTCTTTACCATTCAATTCCAAAGAAGTTCTAGATTTTCTTAATCATTACCTAATTGTCTAATAGCCTGGATTAAACGGAATCAGATTACATCCAGATGAGATGGCTATATTACTACTGGTTAATAGGAAACCTGACTGGAACTAATTGTGGGAGTTAACCATCTATCTTTAGATATCCATGCATTAGCTGCATTTTTTTTTGAGTTGGTCAGATCTGGCAACATTACTCGTGTCTGGAACAAGTGGCTTGTAAAGTGGGTTAGAGAAACAAATCTCTTTGAAGCAGTAACCAGTTTCTACATTTGGGAAGTTTACTCATGTATGTCTGAGGAGTGTATGTCTGAGGAGAATTATTCTTCTGTGTGTGCACATAAATTAAAACAAATCTATTTAGCTTCAGTAGATGACCAACAAAGTAAAAAACACAGAAGCAACAACCAAATGCAACAAAACAGTGTAAGTCTTATAAATTGGAGAAGGGGAGCAATTGAATAGCAGATAGTAAAATAATATAACACATGTAACAACAACAACAACAACAATATCTCAAGATTTGGAAAACTTAAGTTTTTTTATGAAAATCATTGCAGATATTTAATTCTGTTAGTAACAGAAGAGAGAGAAGGAAACATGCCATTTTTATTTCACATCAGTTTTTATTTTTATTGAGAGCAGATAAAGGTATGTCTGCACATAAATTGGTGTGAAAGGGGCAGCAGATAACTACATGAAATTTGGTCTCAGGGTTATTCTGACCAAAAGATAGCATCTCTCAGTGAAGAGGGCCCTGTTACACCCCCCCCCCTCTAAAATTTCTGGGGATAAGCATTGATATAAACATGGTTGAATAAATAGTTAGCAGATATAAAAAGATTCATGTTGGAACCCACCACTGAACATTGGCTACAGCACCCAAATCCTTTTGCCATGCAATGTTAAAGGTTCTTTCAGTTTCAGCTTTCTCTAAACTTAGGGACAGCCATGTAAAAGATGGAAAGGCCACAATAAACAGATTGATTGACTGAAGTTTATTTTTCCTCTTTCCATGTTGATGGAGTGCTATCAAGAAGAATTAACAGGGCCAGTGGGCCTTTTGAAGACAAAGGTTTAGGCCAGTAAGAAAATTAGTAAATACAGACTCTCTTTCGAAGAACCATACAAGTTTCCATGTGGATTAAAGCATTAAAAAAATTAAGCTTGTTCAGTTTTACTATTTCTAATTTGCCATTGATATTTAGCAACTGAGAAGTGATTCTCCTTACAGAATTTCATTAAGGTACATAGACTTCACCTCAAGCCCATTTGTGTGAGTGAAAGAATTGCTGTATCAATGGCACATAGCAATATTCCAAACACCTGTCAGATTTTGGTTGATTGTATGCTATCAAGGCAGTGTCAACTCTAAGCGTCTACATAGGTTGTTGCCAACTTGGTCTTCGTGGTTTCCAATGGTTCATCCATCACCATTGTAATTGAGTTCATCCAGCTTGTTGCTGGTCATCCTCTTCTCTTTCCTTCCACCTTTCCTGGCATGATACCCTTCTTCAGAAAGCTTGGTCTTTCACATAATATGCAATTATCCGAGTCTGGTCATTTTGCTTCAAGTGAGAGCTGTGGATTTATTCAGTGATCTATTTGTTTGTGTTCTTCATTTCTAACACCAAAGTTCAAAAGCATCAATACATCTTTCTGCCTGCTTCTTCAAAGTCCAACTTTTGCTTCCAAGTATCACAGGGAAAATGATTGCCTGCACCATTCTGACTTTTTGTAGTTATAAACAAATCCTGGCATCATAATATCTTTTCCAAGACCTTAATTACTGCTCTTCTAATCTGTCACATATTTCTTGATGGCTGTTTTCCTTGCTGTTGATGTCACTAAGTTTAGGAGTATGGAATTCCTTTTAGTTTAGGACACATACCACTGAATTTACACAGATATTAAACAATGGGGAAGCTAGAGTACAACTATTTTACTCCTCAACGAATTAGAATGTCAACAGTAAAGTGGCCAGCTGAATCTCATCTTACTTGAGTGACTACATTCTTATGCAGAATTTTAATTAGGAAGAGTAGCTGCAGATCCATGGATGTGAGGGGTAGCTTCCATCAGAGTTTATTCCTTGTGATAGAATCACAAAAAATATTTTAAAACAGTAAAGGCAACAGATGAGGGGCAGTGTTGTCCATGTGTGCATTTCTCTGTTAGAAATTTTAACATGACACACTGATCCATTGTGGATGTATACTCCTGCCTGCTCACCACTAAAAGTAATCCAGTAATCTAGATGGAATTAATTTTGAAGGGTATCCAGAAGCTCCACTTGGTGCAAAATGTCAATATATTGTTAGATTTTTTTGTAGAAATGTTATTAAACATTACAATTAAAAAATAGAATAGAATAGAATAGAATAGAACAGAACAGAACAGAACAGAACAGAACAGAACAGAACA
>QLTV01003687.1:421870-437678 GCA_003457575.1 Thermophis baileyi | reverse complement strand
CTTCAGCAACAGAGTGATCAATGCCTGGAATTCACTACCTGACTCTGTGGTTTCTTCCCCAAACCCAAAAAACTTTAACCTTAGACTGTCTACTGTCGACCTCACTCCATTCCTAAGAGGTCTGTAAGGGGCGTGCATAAGCGCACCAGTGTGCCTACCATCCCTGTCCTACTGTCCTATTGTCCTCATCTATCTGTATTCACTTTGATTATGTTTATGTTTATACCTATACCTGCTATCTTGTACATGTTTGACAAACAAATAAATAATAAATAAAACATCATTTACACACAGTCAATCTATAATGGAAGACATACTTAAAATTAACTTCTGAGCCCACTTTTCACAACTAACCTTCAATGCATCCAATATTAAAATGTTTTGCTCCATTCTGTGTTAGCAAGTTAAATATAAGTTTTCTTCTTTAATTATAATATTTAGTTCATTCTGATTCGCTGTAGTATCTAACCTTCAAGGACCCATCATATCATGCTTTTTTTTCCAGAATTCAAAACAAGAGCTGTTTCCCATAGGAAATATTTTTGTAATTACTTTTGAAGTCTTCAAATCCATCTGGATCTTTGCAACTTTCCAAAACTTTAAAAAAAAACACCATTTTAATCACCCTTTGTGTTTATTCCCCTTAAACAAATTTTTTCTAAGTCCTTAAACACCAAAAGCTCTTTAAGTTCTAAGTTCTTTAAGTACTTAAAGAAGTACTTAAAACTTCTTTCACTAAGGACTGAAGAAAACTCATCCAGTGAATGCCATAAAACTTGCTGTTCCAAAGGTTTTTAAGTTTTGAAAAGGAGGAAAGTACTTCCAAAAAGGATTAAGAAATGAGGCTCAGCCAAACTGTATGTCCCTATAGGCTACATTATGACTATGAGATTAGCTGGAATCTCTTGATTCCCTTTCATTCAGCTCACTTGTTGACTGCAAAAACCTTGATTCCTGCAGTCTACTGGCAAGGAGCAGCTGTATGTATGGTACATATGGGTGATCTCACAATCTTTTTGTGGAGAGATTTCACTAGTCAGGATTCACCCTCTGACTGCCAAACTCCACTGTAATGCTGTCCCTAATCCTTCAGGGATATCTAACTCACCATGTCCTCACCAGAAATCATCAATATATTGCTAGTTATTTTTATTGGGCTTATAGCAATAGCACTTAGACTTATATACCGCTTCACAGTGCTTTGCAGCCCTCTCTAAGCGATTTACAGAGTCAGCATAATGCCCCCAATAATCTGGGTCCTCATTTTACCAATCTTGGAAGGATGGAAGACTGAGTCAACGTTGAGTGGTGGGACTCAAACTGCCGGCAGTCAGCAGAAGTAGCCTGTAGTACTGCATTTTAACCACTGTGCCAGCACGGCTCTAATTGTTACTTGTGTTGAGTACCTGATGGGTAGAATGGAAAGATATAAATTGAAATAGCAAATGTAGTCAGAAGTGAGATGTTTGCTATATGGAAGGGAGGGAGGGAGGGAATTATTGTGAAATAAACTCAAGATTGCCTCTTGCAAAATGTTTGTTGACCATGGGGACTATTTTGTCAAACCCTAATTTAACAAAATTGAAGCAGTGAACTTATTGTGATAAGCCCCATGGTACTTACTATAAACGTTATTTTTCCATAATAAATATCCAAAGAATCAGGCTACAGAGAATAGTTATTTAAGCATACATTCTTAAGTTGCATAGCTACAGTATATATTAATCTTCTCCATATTTTATGTCTATTAATAATAGATACAGTCTAACTATATTTTAGCACTTTAAAATCCTAGCACTTGCAATGTAAGAGAGACGACTATTTGTTTAACTCCCCAGTTCCCGTCCAGGACAACTGGCTGATGGCTCTAAATCACTTCTGGTTACTTTTATGACAGAGGCTCATTAGTCCCATTTCCCACTGCTCATCAGCTGCCTAAGGCTAGAGTAAATTTTTCACATTGCAAATCATTCTATTAAAATTAAAACCTTTCGCTGGATCCATTGCATGTAATGTATATTATTCAGCTTGAGCTGAGAAGTGATGAAAGCTGCATAATATAAAACGAACCTTGCCCAGGCATCTATCCACACACAATGTCTTTTGCAGGAAGAGAAGGCTGGTAAGATCAAGGCCAAAAGACCATATAAATTAAGGGTGTGTTTTAAGTAAACTTGGGTATCCAGTTTGAACAGACCTTATCTGAACTGGCCACCACATAAACATCCAGGGCAAACAACCTTTAATAGAATTCTTCTCATGTAAGATGCTAATTTCTTTTCTTGCTCCACACGAACACGATGGTGTCAACAGCTCCAGTGCTGCAATCCTAATTAAGGGCGTACAAAATTTCCCATCCTGCCCCTTATTAAATAACCATTAAGTCTTGCAAAAGTTAACGTACCCGTGACTCCATTCAATTTATAGCTTCATCTGGAATCAACACTACCCACTATGGAGGAATAATTGGTGAAATTGACAGATCTTGCTGACATAGACAAACTAACTTCTTTGATTACAGAAAAGACGCTATCTACATGTATTGGTGACTGGAAACCTCTTACTGTATGTATTTTTGTGTAAAAGTGGAGGGGGGTTATAATTATAATTAGAATAGAATAGAGCTGGAAGGAACCTTGGAGGTCTTCTAGTCCAGCCCCCTGATGTAAATTTAGACACAAAGATTAAAATGTAACTGTACTTATTGTGAAGAATATTGAAAGCCTCGGTGTGTGTGTGTGTGTGTGTGTGTGTGTGTGTGTGTGTGTGTGTGTGTGTGCTGCATTTTTGGGGATTTAGCCCTCAGACTAGCACTAATCATGTAGTGTTGGTAGGAGAGGAAGATTAATATCTTGTTACAAACATAGATGCAAATAGATTGAACAAAGTACAACTTATAGGTAATCATGTATTCTACCGAGTTTGAAAATTGCTAACAAATTAATCCGACATTAATTGTAGTAAAAATTAAGAGTTGCGAAGTTGTGGTTTACAAAAGCACATCGCTATAATACATGTGTAGCCATAAACATGAACTTTGAAAAAACGTGACAATAAAGTCCGTAATATCAAAGGCTCTAAAGCAATTTCTAGGTACTTTCACATTGCCTAATTCACTTTCTAATCCCTCACAAAGCAGTTTGAAGCTAATCTGGTATCATTTTTTTGCTTCTGGAGCTCTCAAAGCACTTAAGTTTGTACAAAACATATCATGACCAGTCAGTGCTTTCTCCAGCTAACCCTTAAGTTAATATCTTTAATAATGTCTTTCAATCCATATCTACTCTCAATGGATGTTAGTGTTGAAGTAACAACTCACCCAGGGATGGTTTTCACTTACCTTCCCTACTGGTTCGCAAATGTGAACGCATGTGCTTTACTCGCACGCAAGCCTTCCGCGCATGTGCCCAGCCTCAAAAATGTGCACAAATAGGATAGCATAGAGCTGGGGCGGGGGGGGCACCCGCGATTTCCGCTACCGGTTCGGGCGAACCAGTCCGAACCGGCTGAATACCACCTCTGAACTCACCCCTCCATTTCCACTAACGCAGGCTAACTTCCTAATCCCTCCCCCCATCCATGTCTATGGAGTCATCCAGGTCATGGTTGTCCCAAAAGTGCTTTTTCAAGAGGCAACTGAAGAAGCTTCTTGGATGAGAAGCGAAACGTCTTCAAGGAAAAGTTGCCTCTTGAAAAAGCATCTTTGATACCCCCATCAATGTGTTCAGAGAATATTGCATATTTAGCAATTTGAAAAAGAAAAAGCAACAGTAAGCGGGAGTCTCCTGGCTGCAATTACACCATTACACCATTAATATTTAAAAGGTTCTTACAAGCTATGCTATTGCAATGATTGCATACCAACATATACTGGCATTTTCTCCAGTAGCATAAAATTTCATTGCATGTTGCTATGGTGGCCGGAGTGGAAGGAAAATACATTTTGAACACCCCCACAGAAATAAGGCGATGGAGGGGATGGAGAAAGAATATTGGATGCTCTGAGGCCAGGGGTCAGCGTAAGGGAGAATTTTCTATGAATGAGAAAATAGGCCCTCTATAAGCACCACGGTGTTTCAATTTTAAAACATCCAGTTTCTTTTATTGAAACATGTATTTATTGAAACAATTTCAAATAAACAAAGTATGAATCTGGGGATTTTTAAAAAAAACCCACCATCAAACCCGCTGACAAATATTACAAACTGATTCTAAACCGGTACAAAGCTGCCGTGTAGAGGTATTTTAGAATTAGGAGAAGAAAAGAAATCCTTTTGAGTTAATAAAAGTGAAGTATAGGAGAAAAAAATTGTTTACTAAAAACAGGGAAATAAGCAATACTGTCTTTCAAGACTTTATATTGAGACTGGGACTACGGAGTTCTTTCATAAGTAATCTGGGACACCTAACATTTTCTGATATTTTATCCCGGGAAAAGGTACATGAAATCAAGAAAAAGAGGAAAATCCAGTTTCTTCACAGAGAAATTGCTCTAGCTGTTTGTTCATTTTGGTTGTCGCTTTCAGTATCCAGGGATTTTTTTTTATATGAGGCCATGGAAGCAATATTGAGAAGTATCTCTCTATATTAAAAAAAAAAGTCTTAAAGTATACTTTCACACAAGTATTACAACACACATCTGGTGCAGGTTATACTGCTAACAGTTGGAAAATGGAGGCTGAAAAACAGTGTTGGCCTACTAAAGAACTCTGCCTACCTTTGGGAGGCCATCTGTTGCATTCCTCCACCTCCCAGTCAGTGTTTAAGGGAAGCCCTGAGCACATTTGGGAATTGCACATGAGGAGGAAAAAACAAGAGAAACGTGTGATGGCATGAAGTACTTGGGGCATTATTCGAAACTCAAACAGATGGTGTGTCAGAGCTCAGTGAAAACTATTTCAACCAAACAGTTATTTTACATCTGTTGATTTTTGAAATACGCCATTAAACACCCTTGGATCTGTGCCTCTTGGAGTCTTCGATTATTTAAATAGTTTATTGGTTAATTAATCTCTGAGGGAAATAAGTATCTCCTCCAAAACACAACACTTGTTATCAGATTCCAATACAGGTAGTCCTCAACTTACGATCACAATTGAGCCCAAAATTTATGTTGCTAAGTGAGATAGTTGTGAAGTGAGTTTTGCCCCATTTTACGATCTCCCTTGCCACGGTTGTTAAGTGAATCTGGCTTCCCCATTGACATTGCTTGTCAGAAGGTCGCGAAAGGTGATCACATGACCCCAGGACATGGCAACCATCATATATATGATTCAGTTGCCAAGTGTTTGAATTTTGATCACGTGACCACGGGGGTGGTGCAAGAGTCGTAAGTGTGAAAAATGGTCATAAGTCACTTTTTTTTAGTGCCAATGTAACTTCAAACAGTCACTAAATGAACTGTTGAAAGTTGAGGACTACCTGTATGTCAGAGGAAGGATGAAATCATCCCCAAGCTGGTATCTTTCATGTGCTGGGCAGAATGTTGTAGTCCCAGAACATTTGGAGATGGCTAGGTAGGATCAAAAATTGTCTAAAGCATGGAATATACGTTAATGTCCAAATCATTAGTATGCCAAGGATTTTTACTTATTATTAATCTGAGACAGAAAGGCAAGAAGGCATGAAATATTGCTTTGCAGAAGGAAATGCCCCTTTGGACTCTGGCTGGTTAGTCTTCTCACTTTGCTATTTATTTAACAATTCATTTTTGACAGGTAATCATAAAGAGGAGATAAGAGATATTATTTCCCAAATTATTACATTTCTGTCTTTCAAACTTTATTACCAAAATAGCTGTTGAGTTCAATGAATGTTAAGTACAATTATCCTGTCAAGTTAATATATCTGGGAACTTCTTATCTTTGTACCAGGGGTGAAATCCAGCAGGATCTGACAGGTTCTGGAGAACCGGTAGCGGAAATTTTGAGTAGTTCGGAGAACCAGCAAATACCACCTCTGGCTGGCCCCGGAGTGGGGTGGGAATGGAGATTTTGCAATATCCTTCCCCCTGGAGTAGGGTGGGAATGGAGTTTTTGCAGTATCCTTCCCCTGGAGTGGGGTGGGAATGGAGATTTTGCACTATCCTTCCCCTGCCATGCCCACCAAGCCCACCACAGAACCGGTAGTAAAAAAAATTGGATTTCACCACTGCTTTTTACCTATATTCTCTTTAAAATTCTCTCACTTTCAGATAACTATTATCTAATAAATTCAATTTAGGATTGTATTTTTTAAACTTCCCGATTCACATAGAGTTTCAACATTTATTGTTGCCCTTTTTCCTCCCTTTTGGCATTTGATGTCTCATTTGGAATATTATTACGTTTATCTACAGTATTTGATTTATCTGATTTCGTTATATACCATAGTCAATAGTGCTGTAAAAGCAGTCCTTGACTTACAACCATAATGGAGCCTGCCCATTACTGTCATAAGTCATGATGGTCATTAAAAAAGGTCACCCACATGTCCAACCCAATTATGCAACTTTTTTTGCAGCAGTCGTTAAGTGAAAGCTGCAGTCATTAAACAAACCAGTCAAGGAATTTCAGCTGGCAGGATCCAGGAGAAGAGCTTTCTCTGCCATGGCTCCTGCCCTTTGGAATATCTTATCATATATCTTTCTCCCATCTCAGAGGGATGGGAGATCGGCTCCCATCCCTCCGAATTTCCTTAGGATCCGTAAGACCTGCCTCTGCCAGGTAGCTTGGGACTCCCATGTGGGAGCTTCAAACTGGAGCTGGTTGATTAAATAAGAGCTAACTCTACCTCCCTTCCAATGCATCTGGCTGCTTCCTTCTCCATTTTGTGTCAATGATTTTATTCTGTTTGTATTATGATTTCATTGGTTATATTTATATTTGACGATTTTAATGTTTTTATGTTGTATGCCAGCCAGAGTCACTTTGAAATGAGATGGGCGGCAAATGCATTTTATAATAAACAAACAAACCAATTGTTCTCTATGGGGCAGTTTTTCCAAAATCCAGAAATAAATCGAGGGCTACCTGTATCCTAAATGCTCAGACTATGCATGTTACATTTTCATGTGTGGAATAGAAGAATGCATGTACTCATGTGGATCCTTGGACAGCAAACAAGCCAACAAGCAGGTACTAGAGCTCATAATTTCAGACATGTCTCTGGAAGGAAAAAAAATCACAAAACCTCGCCTCACTTATTTTTGGCCATGTCATGCGGGGGAATTCGCTGGAGAAAGCAATTATGTTGAGAGGAGTTCGCGGTAAAAGGAAACCAGGCCGCAAAGAACATGGTGGCCAGACACCATCAAAGCTGACACCAGCCAGAGCAATGAAAAACTCAAAGAAGCAGCGCACGATCAGAAGATGTGGAGAGACCTGGGCCATAAAATCGCCAAGAGTCAAACACGATTGAATGGATAACATCATCATCATCATCATCTCTCATATGAAAGACAAGAGTTTTTTTCTCTCTATTCTTTCGTTAGTTTTTACTCTCCAGTCCTTTGAAAAGGCATTATTTAATATAGTACTGCCCTATAAAAAAAAAACAACTAAGGAATTTCTTTTAAAAAAAGAATTTGAAAACTATGCTAATTGAAAGATGGAGGCACATTCTTAGATGCCACAGTATCATAAATCTGAATTGTCTACTAGGTACCCAAAATAGCCTACACTCAGAGAATTACCATTTGTTTTTCTCAAGGGATGAGGTTATTTTAAGCAAAATGCTGAATATGTGTAAAATATTTGCAGCCAGAGAAAAATTCTCCATTGCCACTTCTGCATATACTGCAAAGTAATTTTGGTGAAAACCACAAGCACCCACATATCTGAATGACCCTCAGAATATGCGTGCAACTTCAAATGCCACCTATTCCTAGTTAGGATGCCTATTAAGTGTGAAAATTATTAGAAATGGTCCAACATATCATAAATGTAAAAGTTAAGGGAGGTTGGCATAGTGAGAGAGAGAAAATGAGTATGTCTACTACAGAAAATGGCAGCTTTGGGTTCATTTCTGCATTTTTAATAAGCAAATGTTCAGACTTGAGATAATGTATTGTTTGGAGGGGGATGTGAAGGAGTCAGCACCATTATAATCAGGATTATGTATCTTGAGGATCCAGGATGAATTTTCCATAATACCCCAGAGCATCATTGCATTGCAGCTATTCAAATTAATTAAAATTGCATCTTCACGATGACATGCAGTTGCTTTCTGAGGAAAACAGAGTGTCAGTTTTTGAGAAAGTCAAAATCAAGAAACAGTCACAGCAGAGATTCCAGGAACACCCTTCGTTGCTATAAGATAGAATAACAGAGTCTTGAAAACCTGTCCGAGGGTTTCCTTGCCACTTCTTATACCAAACAAAATCAAGGCAAGTTTGTTTTAGTTTCTTTCTCATGCTTCCTTCTTTCCCATGAATGGATGATCTTTTCCTAAACACTCCCTTAAAAGTTCAGTCATTCCTTCATCATTCCTAAATTTATTTATTTATAAAATTTATTGGCCGCCCATCTTACCATCAAGGTAAACACACACACACACACACACACACACACACACACACACAGGAAAGAAAGTGTGTGTGATGTAAAAAAGATGTTGAGACTCTAGAAAGAGTGCAGAGAAGAGCAACAAAGATGATTAGGGGACTGGAGGCTAAAACATATGAAGAACAGTTGCTGGAACTTGGTATGTCTAGTTTAATGAAAAAAACGACCAGGGGAGACATGATACCAGTGTTCCAACATCTCAGGGGTTGCCACAAAGAAGAGGGAATCAAACTATTCTCCAAAGCACCTGAGGGTAGACAAGAAGCAATGGGTGGAAACTAATCAAGGAGAGAAGCAACTTAGAACTAAGGAGAAATTTCCTGACAGTTAGAACAATTAATCAGCCTCCAGAAGTTGTAAATGCTCCAACACTGGAAGTTTTTAAGAAGAGATTGGATAACCATTTGTCTGAAGTGATGTAGGGTTTCCTGCGTAAGCAGGGGGTTGGACTAGAAGACCTCCAAGGTCCCTTCCAACTCGGTTATTCTATTCTATTGTAATTACACACGCTCAGCATTACAAGACAAGATAAAAATGCACATGGATTAGAGAACAAACAAAAAGTATACAATATCATCAAAAGAGCAAAAGAATTGAAATGGAAATGGGCTGGTCACATAGCAAGAAGAACTGATGGCAGGTGGACCAAGGCAGTCATAGAATGGATCCCACTTGATAAAAAGCATCCACAAAAGAGACCTAAAACAAGATGGATTGATGAGATCAGCAAGTATTGAAGGCCCAATTGGCAAAAGAAAGCTCAGCACTGTATTGATTTGAAACATGCAGAAGAGGCCTTCATCCTGCAGTGGATAGACAATGGCTCAAATGATAATACACACACACAATCCTAAAAGATGGCTTTCTGTGTAGAACCAGAAAGAATTTTAACATTGTTAAATATCACAAAAAACCACACACACACACACACACACACACACACACACACACACACACACACACAGAGAGAGAGAGAGAGAGAGAGAGAGAGAGAGAGAGAGAGATGTACATATGTGTACATACATATAAATATACTCATACACATACACACACACATATATATATGTATATATATTAAAAACATAAATAAATTAATACCCACAAATGCTATGATCCAATTACAGATGGGGAGGGTGGGGGCAGGGTGGAGGGGAGGTAGGATCTGTTGTTAATCTATCAACCACCTCCACTGTGATGCTCTCCCATTTGGGCCCCAAGCTAACTGGAAGAACCAGGTCTTTAGGCCCTTATGAAAGGTCAGGATGGTTGGGGCTGATTTCACATCGGAGGCAAGATGTTCCAGAGGGCAGGTGCAATGACAGAAAAGGCCTTTATCCTAGACCCTGCTAGCTGGAATAATTTATATTCCTTTAAAGATACTTCTGGTACTAGATTTCTTGATTCATAGCTTAAACTGTCCCTATTTTGCTCTCTTTGATAATATTCTGTAGCACTAGCTATGCATGAGCACTAGCTATGATTATGGAATAGATTTCTGATAAATATTTTGAACATGCTTGCAAAGCATTATATCTACTAAGAGACCATGGATTGATATGGATATTGTTACCCTGATGACCTCTTATCATCTATAGAATCTATAGATCTATAGAAAACCAATTTGCATTTATTGATTGCAGCAAAAATTACTCTGTAAATCAGATAATACCCATGTAAGCTTATTTTGCTTATTGGCACTACACCCAACATTTGGGTATAAAGTCTCATTCTATAAGGATTTCATTAATTTCTTTTATAATTTGTTTTTACTGTAGGTGTTCATAAATACTGTAATTGTAGCTAAATGGACATGCCAGTTTCTACTCTATTCTTTCCTACTAAAGTTTAGGGGCTTCAATACAATATCTTCTGCCTCTTTTAAATGTGCCTATTTCAAACTCATACACACTCAGCTGCTAAGTAAGAATCACAATTTTTCAAGGCTGAGCAGATAATAATAGACAAAGGGGAAAAATGTACATCAACAGACTCTCTTGGGAAGAAAGTTTTCCTGAGTAATTTTGCTTTCAACAGGAACATGCAGAAAAGTAGTCAAAATCCAGTCCAAAGTTCAGAGAGCCAAGTCAGGTTTATCAGTCAGTCCAAGGTCAGTGTTTCACAAAGAATAATGCACTGGAACAGGGAATCAGACACCTGCTTCCATCAGAGAAACATGGGTCAGGACTGTCTCTTAAATCAGATTGCAAACAACTGTCTTTAATTAAGAGAGTTACTCCCTTCCTTGGCAAGGAGCCTCATTGATCACCCTGTGTTTGATCAGCCTCAGGTGATTCCTGGCTTGGTATCTCATAAGGATGACATTCCATTAGTTCAGCTGGAGCAGCTTCTTTAGAGTCTGAGTTTGAGCCCTGGGCTGTGACAGAATGAGTATTTTCATTATACTAAACCCCACCACAGGATTATTTCTATCTGGATTTATTGAAACTGGTGAATGTCAGCTTGGGTAGTCAGTTGTCAATATTCTCAACACTTGGTCAAATTATTTCCATCATCTGATTTTTATTAAGTCTGAGATGGCTACAATGTTACATTTTCTGCAGAACATCTTCATTTTCAGATTATTAAAAATTTGTTATCAATGATCAGAAACATATAGTTTTTTATCGTCTTCAGTCTCATTGGCCTGGTCTCACAGCCATAAAGAAAAACTAGTTGATTCTGTTGCATGATATATTCAGACTACAATACTATGTTGTAACTTTTTATTTCCAGAAGGAGAAAAGGACATTGGATGCTCACTTCAAGCAAGATGTCACTTCTTGTGTCCTACACCAGTTCTTCTTACTTCAATTCTGAGGTACGTAAAATAATCACTTGTCCAGTTATTTAGTTTCCTATTTTTGTTGCATCACTGGAAAGTCAGATGGAGCCAGATGACACTTGGTTTTAATGGGAATTACCCAGAAGCCAATTTTGTCAGCTTTAATTGTGATACGACTAATCATTTCTTGTAGATCTTCCTGACTGACAACTAGGATGGCCACATCATCAGTAAATGTTCAATCCATAATTACTAAAACAAAACGTTGTGTAACATTGCCGGTAACCTTTCCATCCAATGGTTTTCTTAAAATAAAAACCAGGCCTATATTGATTAAAAGTGATAAGATTGGTGCCACCTTGACAAACACCAGATAAGATGGAGAAATCTTGACTCCAGTCTCCGTATGGTCTACTTTGACAGTTTGTAATCTGACAAAGGGCTTGGGTGATTTGGTGTATTTTATGTGGTACCTTGTCTGCCAGAAGCATTGCCAAATGCCATCGTTGTCCACACTATCAAATGCTCCTTTGAAACCAACAAATGGTTTGGGTTTTTTTGACGGAATTCAAAACCCAATTCCAGTAGATAGCATTGCAAAGATTTGATCAGTGCTTCTAGGTCCATTTTTAAATCCAGCTTGCTTTTCTCTAATCTTTTACCCTTTTCAGACGGGAGTTAACTGACAAATATTCTTTCCATAATTTTTATATACCATATTGAGAGAAAAAAATGTCTCCACGACTGCTACAAGAAGGGTGGTGGTGTGTGGATGGTAACTGTCATTTCCCACCCTTTTGATGAAGTTTTCATTTTGTACATTTTCCTAAATAAAAACTAAAGGTCTTGGAACCAAAGATACCAGAGGCGTCCTACATATTGCTGGCTTCAGCTCATCTGGGCCTGGTGCCTTTAAGCATCTAATGACTTTTTAAGTTCCATCTAGTCTTGATGAATCTTTGTCTACACTGTATGTTAGCTTTTTTTAACTTATGAATTGTAGTTAATAATACCAGCATCCAGAGTTGCTGGAGCTGGACTGAATTTCCTTGAAATATAGATGTTTTTGATCAATTTTTCCCATGTTTTAATTCTGCCACTTTTTTATTGACATATAATTTCTGATATTTTCTAATTTTATTTTTAACTAAACCAGCCAAATTTTTGGCCCTAGGTTGGTCTTTGCTAGGTATAGGGTTTTTTTTAGCATTTACCTAGTTCTTTGCATGTTTCATGTTATACCCAATCATTTTAACTGCTATACTATAAATAATATTTTTCACTTTAGACTAGTAGGTCTCTAAAATTGTCACCTATGTTCAGATTATTTTCACAATTCTTTTGAAAGAGATTTCTTTCTCAGCAATATCTGAGTACTTCAGGTTGTTTAATTAATCAGGTCATTTAATTCTGTGAGATCTATAACTAAGTCTATTTATTTTTAGTCTAGCATATGCTAAAGCATGATGAGTGCTAATACTTACTCCCCCAAAACTTTGACTGTCAGAAATAGAATTTCAAAAATTTCTATCTAAAATCAGTACAGGGTCTATTTAATTTTTTTAGTATCTATGCTGAGTTTTATGACTAAAAAGAGTGTTTGCTAATACTAGATCAGATATAATAGAAGTACTGTACTGTAATCTCTACTTGCATTTTTGCATAGGTTATATCTGCCCATTCTATTCTATATCTTTACAGTCATTGTAGCCATTTTGGGCATTGAACTCCCCAACTACTGAGTCATTTGGGTTGCTGTGATTTCCGCATCCAGTATTTGACTGAATAGAAGTACTGTTTCCTCATTAGAAGCACTGTTAATTGGCACATAGCTAGAGATAATAGAAAAATATATAATCTGGCCCTACAACTATATCACAACTAGGTATATATTCACGGTTTCTAACTTACGACTGTGTTGGCAAGCTGAGTTGATAATGCCTAAAGCTTATTCACAATAAGTAGATCCAGTTATACAGCTACAATACAATTTAGAGCTTGACTTCAAAGCTGGTATTTTAATTAAGATAATCCCTCTTTTTAATCAAGAGCTAGTTTGGAATAGTGGTTAAGGCACTAGGCTGGAAACAAGGAGACCGGGAGTTCTAGTCTTGCCTTGGACACAAATCCAGCTCAGTGACCTTGGGCCAGTTCCTCTCTCTCAGCCCTAGAAAGAAGGAAGCCATGGCAAACCACTTCTGAAGTCTCGCCAAGAAAATTTCAGGGAGTGGTCCAGGCAGTGTCCAGGAATCAGCACCGACTCAAAGACACACACAGAAACATCTGAAAACTGACCAGGCAAAGAAACACTGTTTTGGAAGTGGGAGACTAGCAGGATGTGATTAAAGAAAAGGTCCTAACTTTGAGGGAAACAGCAGCCAGGAGCTGCAGCTGTGCCTATCCTGGAGAGAGGGCATTTCTGGCAGTGGCATACAGGAAATACTATAGTATGGTTGTTCTTGTGTAGAGCAGATTTTTCCATAAGCTATTCCACAGAATCCACCATTATCCACAACTGATATATAGAGGTAATGCTCGACTTACAACCACAATTGAGCCCAAAATTTCTGATGCTAAGCAAGATAGTTTTTTGAGTATTTTGACCCATTTTACGACCTTTCTTGCCACAGTTGTTAAGTAAATCACTGCTGTGGTTAAGCTATTAACACGGATGTTCAGTGAATCTGGCTTCCCCATTGATGTTGCTTGTCAGAAAGTTGCCAAAGGTGATCACTGCAACTGTCATAAATATGAGTCAGTTGCCAAGTGTCTAGATTTTGATCATGTGACTATGGGGATGCTCCAACGGTCGTAAGTGTGAAAAATGGTCATAAGTTACTTTTTTCAATCTGTTGAACCTTCAAACGGTCACTAAATGAACTGTTATAAGACGAGGACTACCTTATCTTACTCCACGCTACCACAGTGGCTGTAATAGCAGTAAAATGAACTGCTTTCTAGTATGTAGGGAATTCCTGAATCTGCCAATGCACTGCTCAGAAATGGAGGGCCAGATGGCAGATGAAAGTGTTTAAGTTGGTTGCCTGTTCTCTGTTCCACCACAAATGGGTATGTTTTAGTTCAGGGGTGTCAAACTCAGGGCCTGGGGGCTGGATCCGGCCCACGGGGTGCTTAGATCTGGCCCACGGGGCCTCCCTGGAAACAGCGAAGGAGCGGCCCGCGGTGCCTATGCCAGCGAAGGGTTGCAGGAGGCCATTGCAGGTGAAAATGGAGCTCAGGAGCCCGTTTTCACTGGCAGAGCGCTCGGGCCACCACAGGCGCCCCCGACACAAGTGACGCTGAGCTGGCCACACCCACCCTGACCACCACCCCCCCGGAGGTTAACACAACCCTGATGCGGCCCTCAATGAAATCGAGTTTGACACCCCTGTTTTAGTTTGTTCTCTTGTAATACATGGGGTTTTACTACAACATCTTTCTGAGCTTTTTTAACATCTCATATGACAATTAGAACTACCTGAAACATTTCTTTAATAAGTCACAAGATAGGCTCACCAACGTATAAGGTTGGTAGCAAGAATAAATTGCTTACCAAAATGGGAATGAACGAAAGGCAAACTCCAATTGAAATTTGAAATAATTATCTGCATAAACCTCTTCCAACGTTATGTTGAAATCTTCTGGAAATACTTTAGCGTGAACAGCTTGAATCCTTCTTGTAGTCTATTAGAAAGTTCAAGTTAGAACAAACTCAGTATTGTTTTCTGTTCAAGGATTAACTTCTGTACAAACTGTATTGTACAGGGAACCTCATTAAGTAAAATTGGATTAGATAATCTCTAGGATCCATTCCAGCTGTCATGATAACTAGGGACAATTTTCATGTTTAATTTTGGGGGAAATCTTTGCTTGGTGATGGTCTGTTAATATATTGCCTTCCAGTTATGTAAATGAAGGTCACTGAGTACAATGGACCCTCCCATGTTCTGAACTGGATAGCCTTTCTCCTCCTCCTTCTCAGTAGAGCATTAGGACGAGAGCTAAAGAGACTATCTGTACCCAGATTAATAAGGCTTTTCTTGGTTTTAGGACTTGAATAAGGAAACAAATTAGTTAATCATAGACCAAGAGAAGGGTGAAAAGAAGATATCTAGGTACCTATAACGCCTAATGTCTGTATAATATGTTCATTTGACCTCTTTCAACTTTGAGTTCTCCAAGACAACTGCCAGTAGCAGTTGGAAATACCCAAAGTGAAAATGAATATAACTTTAAAAGTTATATTACAATAATTATTACAGTAATCATTCAATCTTTTTACAATAAATAGCTAATTATGGTATGTTAGGCAATAATATCTTACTGGGCAGTAAAAATATGATAGAAGCATTAACATTATTGTCTATGGTGATTCTCAGTCATCCAGATAATGGTTGTCCCAAAGGTGCTTTTTCAAGAGGCAGCTGGACTTTCTGGTTTTTCTTTGAAGACATTTCTCTTCACATCCAAGAAGCTTCTTCAA
>QLTV01003687.1:410360-421722 GCA_003457575.1 Thermophis baileyi | reverse complement strand
TTCCATTCCCCACTATCCTGTCAGAGCTGAAGAAGCTTCTTGGATGAGAAGCGAAACATCTTCAAAAGAAAAAAACAGAAAGTCCAGTTGCCTCTTGAAAAAGCAGCTTTGGGACATTAACATTATTGACAACAGAATGTCTGAACAGCCTCCACTGAGAAGTACAGGCAGTCCTTGACTTACGGCAGTTCATTTACTGACTGTTCAAAGTTACAACGTCACTGAAAAAAAGTGACTTACGACAATTTTTCACGCTTATGACCATTGCAGTATCCTCATGGTCATGTGATCCAGTGGTGGGATTCAAATTTTTTTACTACCAGTTCTGTGGGTGTGGCTTGATGGGTGTGGCATGGCTTGATGGGCGTGGCAGAGGAAGGATACTATAAAATCTCCATTCCCACCCCATTCCAGGGGAAGGTTACTGCAAAATCCCCATTTCCTCCAATTCAGCTGGGACTCGGGAGGCAGAGAATAGATGGGGGCGGGGCCAGTCAGAGGTAGTATTTACCGGTTCTCCGAACTACTCAAAATTTCCGCTACTGGTTCTCCAGAACTGGTCAGAACCTGCTGAATCCCACCTCTGATGTGATCCAAATTTGGGTCTTGGCAACAGGTTCATATTTATGACGGTTGCATAAATGTCCCCTGATTATGTGAAGAGCTTTTGCAACCTTCTGGCAAGCAAAGTCAATGGGGAAGCCAGATTCTCTTAACAATCGAGTTATTAACTGAACAACTGCAGTGATTCACTTAACAACTGTGGCAAGAAAAGTCATAAAACGGGACAGAGCTCACTTGTAACAAATGTCTCGCTTAGCAACAGAACTTTTGGGCTCAATTATGGTCGTAACTCTCTATAACACATTTGAAGGCCCTTCTCCAGATGCGTGGACTTCAGCTCCAGGATTCTTAGCAATGGACATTCTAAATCAGGGGTCTCCAACCTTGGCAACTTTAAGACTTGTGGACTTCAACTCCCAGAGTTCCTCAGCCAGCTGGCTGAGGAATTCTGGGAGTTGAAGTCCACAAGTCTTAAAGATGCCAAGGTTGGAGACCCCTGTTCTAGATGGAGAATTTTGAAGTCCATTGTTCTAAAAGATGCCAAGTCCAGGGAAGCCTGAGCCAGGAGCTTGCATTGCAGCATACCAGCTTTTCATTGAATCAATTCAATTAAACGATTTAGATTAGGTGGACCTAAACTAGAAAAGAGGATTTCAGTGGGCAACGTGCAATGTGTTATCTACTCCTGATATAAATAATTAACCATCTCAGTCTGGGCATACCTGCTCAGAATGATGTTTTGCACATTTCAAATTGCAATTATTATAGGTAAATAGATACAGCATTAGTACTTTTCTTTTGCCTTTCCTTTCCAAACGCTATTTAATGATTCAAGTTGAATTGGCAACACAAGCTATGCAAGAGGAGATATTTTCACGGGATGAGTCCTACTCTGGAGTTCTAGGTATTACTGGAGCCATGGAGTCATTAGCCTGACATTGTCTGTAGTACAAACACAAACACATGCACGCACACACATACACACATTCCCATATTATTTGAAGAAATTACCAGTAAAAGGGGGGTTTGTTTTTGCCCCACCACCAGTTTCTCTTGCTTGTACCTTGGTGGCTTTTGGTTAGAGGCTTCATCCCTCTAACTTCATCCCCCCCGCCCCCAAACAGTGAACAAATCTGAGTTAAACCCAAGACATTAATCAAAATATGAGCTTGCCCTTGGCTAATTTGTCTTTGGTTCATGCGCTATAACTCTCAGGAGGAATAATCACCAAACACAAAATGCATTTCTTCAGGCCACTGCATGAATGCTTTCCTATTGTTTATTTTCCTTAAACAAAAACACACAAACCAACAGCAGTGAGATCTGACAACACTGATGTGGCTCTCTCTGGCTTTTTAAGACAGCCAGAGAGAGCCACAGGAAGACAGTCTCAGATGGGAATTGCAAGCAGCTGTCAGAGAATTTTTTTTATTCTCGGTTAGCTGCGCAGAGTCATATGCTTGAGACGGGCAGCCATGTGAATTGAATAAATAAATAAAAGTAAATATAAATCGCTGGGAAGGCAGGAGCTGATCCAGAAAATCAGAATCAAATGATGAACAGAAACATATAGGGCCAAGAAGATCTAGGTGATCTATTGGGTTTCTTCCAAAAGCCCTCTGGGTTTTTGAAAGTATCGAAAGCAGTTGTGCAAGATCCTAGTTTGCTTTTAATCCCATCAATAAAGAAGCATGAAAATTCAATGCACATTTTGGCTGTGAAAATCAAAAGGGGTCTATATAGGACAGAAGATTCATAATTCTGTCCTCATAGTTCCCACAGAATTTGAGAGATTGGTTCGGTATTTTTTCATAATTATGAAGTTGCATAACAGCTTCCTCCCCCCCCCCACGCTGCTTCCCTTCCATGTGACTGGCCTTAAGGGCATTCGTTGTCCTAATTATTTCACTTCTCCTACATGGCTCCAATCCAATTAAGCCATCTCCTACATGGCTCCAATCCAATCCCATGTGATTGAGCGGTAGATTAAATGTTTGCTTTGTATGTACCTTAGCACCTACTTTTCTTGTCTTTTCTTTCATCCCAGGAAAGGGAAGGAAAAAATGATTAAGGACATATCTCTCATTCTCTATGTATATAAAAACAAACGTGTTTATTTCAGGTGTCAATGAATGAAGAAAAATGACCATTCTACTAATATAAAACTAATGATTAACTTTAAAAAAAATCACCTTGGTAAATTACTATGACAGAGCCTGCATAATGTACTATAGTGGTTAAGGTGATGAACTAGAAGTGAGAAAATGCCCCAAGGCATGAAAGCCCATTGAATGAGTTTGGACCAGTAGTGTAGAAGAATGACAGGCAGAGCCTGGGAGCAGAGCAAAGACAGGAATCAAACTAGAGTCATTACGTTCTCACAAGCGGTCTAAATCCAACCTCTCTTGAATTCTGTTAACTCTTATATAACGCCAATTTGACCATTAGTTGAGTAGATTCTTGTGTATAGGCATGAGCAATAAATCAGCTTAACTAGAAATTAACATGTGGTTCTGATTCTTTGTACCTCTCTTTCAACTGAGACCAGAAAGTAAAAAGACATATATCTAGATTAAGCAACAATGGATAAATGTGGTAGATTACAGTCCATAATCTTCAATGAAGAGGCCTTCGTCCTGCATTGGATTGATTCAGGATCATCACTATCCAATATGTTGAATGAACTTAGATATTTATTAATTGTTGAAAGATATTCAAAACAGCCACTTCCCCCACGAATCTTTATTCTTGTATTGTATGGCTATGATTGTCATATTTAACAAGGACAGTGTTTAAAATCAATTTAATTCACATGTAAAATATTCTGAGGGAAGAAAACAGCAATTATTTTTTTCTTTTTATCAGGAATTCACAGACAGGGTTGGCTCATAACCAAGCCTCACCATCTTTTTCCTTGGTCTTTTCAAGTTGAGGCGAGGAGGAGGAGGAAGAAGAGTGTTCATTTGAAACAACCTTCAACAGGAGGGGAAAAAACCTTCATAGCAGTGTTAACCCATCTTGGTCACTTCCAGGTGGATACTTTCCAACTCCCAGAATTCTCATCAATGGTTGTGCAGGTAGTGGCATTCTGGGATTTGAAGTCCATACACCTGGGAGTAGCCGAAGTTGGAAATTTCTGCAATATGAAGATATTGGTAGCTCAGGAATAAAGGCAGTGAGTTGTGAATCTAATGGCAGGCTGACAGCCTTGGTTTTATATTCATTGCATGTTAAAATCTTCTAAATGTCACCTAACATAGTATTTTCCCCCTAAAGCTATATAATGTGGAAAGTTTGCACCCATGTCTCTATAGAATTGTACATGTACAACACAGATTTGAAAGGTTTGGGGGCCTCTGTTATATGTTTTGTAGGAAAGCTGCCTCATACAAAGCTATTCAGAATTTCAGCCCCAAGAGGGCTATCTTCAAATTGAAATTGATTCAGGTGTAATTTTTCCTGTGATTTCTCATAAGCGAGCAGTCTCTGATGGTTTCCTTAAAAAATAAACGCTCAACATCAAAGACATGTTAATTAATGTACAGTCAAGATGTGTAATCCATGAAGAAGAAGAAGAAGAATGGCTGCAGGGAGAATTTTGTTAAAAATGAAGCAGCCATGTCTTTATTTTAATGAATTTCAGGTTGCAGGAGGGGAACATTTTTAATTATTACTTGTCAGGGATGAGGAAGAAAAAAAAAAAGGCAAACCAGCCAAATCGCTTAGATTGAAAATTAATTTAAGCCAATAGCAAGTACACGTTATCTGCATTTGAGTTTTAATTGATGCCAATCCAGCCTTGCCCTAAATGCCTGAGTATGGGACATACTGTGGCATCAGAAAGGGGTCCCTTAAGAAACCTGACTGAACAACTTCTAGTAGCTTTGCATTCTTTTAAGCACATATATAGAAGCTGTAAGAGAAGTGAATTAGTACTTTAGCCTCAAACATTTTTAGTCCACCTGGTATACAGTATAATATTACAGGGCAGGCATTAGCTCAGTCTTAATTTCTGTAGTTTTTTTAAACTAAAGACCCAATTTGACATTTGAAAGTCAAGTGTTTTACTGTGTAGTAAGCAGTCACAAGTTTTAGAATGTTTTTAATATAACAACCGTCATAAAGAAGTTATTTTTTATTGGGACCAAAGTGTTTAGGAAGGGAAGGTTAAGTTCTTTATTTGTCTAGCCTGAATTAAAATGTCATGAACTTTGGCATTGTCAAAACATGAAGAAGCTGTAGTTCAGGGTTGTCAAACTCACGGTCCACACCCACACCCAGTTTAGCAAAGGGGGGAAAAGTCCCGATACCTCATGGTGACACCATGAGTTTGACACCCCTGTTGTAGTTGAAATGGAAGTGGCATCAGGCTTAGGTATTTCAGCAGAACTGAAGACAAAATCTTGGGGGTTTTTTTGTTCTTCATGTTCCAGCAAAGAGCAGGACAAATTTGAAAAGGAATGAAAGATTCCAAGTTGATAGCTGAGTGCATATGATTTGGGTATGAGGAAAGAGGCATTTAAAATGGCACTCTAGTTACAATAAAGATTCACTAAATCTTTCATGCACTGAAAAATGCCAGTAATTTGATCAGGAAATTCCTCAAGTTTCTAAGCCAAATCAAGTATTTATGTTGCTTCAAAAAATGCCATTGGATACAGAATCAGATTCCATGTATCCTACCCTAAACAAGCTTACAGATGATTTAATCAAAAGTTGGGCCAAATAGTTTACGTGTACCGTAGTTATTGTGAACTGTAGCTACCTCGTAACAACACTGTCTTCGTATGACTGAAGGCAATACCAGATAGAATCTGAAATTTGATTGTAACACTGCTGAAGAAATAATAAGAGAATTGGCTCAAAGAACATATCTAGGGATGTTGTAGCCAGCTTGAAAACTTACTAGGGTAGAAAGGACAGTCCCAGGAGATTAATATGTAGGACTGAGATATTCTGCAGTACTTACATTGTTTTATAAAAAACCCAAATAATTGGCTAAATTAAACGACAGAACTACACTGTACTTTACCTTTATGTAGTACATATTAGCTTATGTGAAGATTATAGCATATCAAATACTGAGCAATTTTATATGCAAAATCTACAAGAGCACACTATTCACAGAGAACCTTTCAAGCTTCCAGTTTTCGCAGTTTCCACCAAGAAGATCCTTCTTTGTCTGAAAAAAAATTCCAGTGGAAAACATTGCGCAGAAATGATAGTAGAAAATAAATAAACTATGCTTGCTCACAGTTCTCATGTATGTCTATATATTCTTCAAATTATTTCCTTCTAATCCAGTATCAAAAATTTGACCCAAAGTTATTTCAGGTATAAAATGGAAGAAATTCATAGTTTATTTGGCAAATGATGCCTTTCTCTCTCTTTCTCCCACTTCTAACAAACTGTGAATTGTTAATACAGTTCATAGACTCTAATACAGTTCTAATCAACTATGAATTGTTGATACCTCTGGTTTGTGTGCTTCTCCCCCTTCTGCTCCAGCATAGTCACAAGGAGTTTGGAAGTCCATCTACTGTATCTTTGATTGACCAACAATAGTTGTCATGTGTGAAATTGGAAAAACTGATTAATCTTAGGTAGGTTTATGCATAGAAGCCAATTATAAATTTGTATCATTTAATTAAAAAAAAAGATTAGCCACAGTTTAATACCTAAATCATGATTTATTAAAACAGAAATAAAGGAACCTGCATTATTTTTTCTTTTATTTTATTTTTTTGCAATCCACATGACAAGGGAAGGGAAGGGAAAGCAGGAACGCTGAATGGCTCTTTTACATAACAAGAAACTATATTTAGTCATTTCATTCCAAGACCATTATTTCACAGAAGCATTTTTTCACTCACTTTAAAACAAAAAGTTCAGGCAGATGTCAAATTAGTTATTTCAGTAAATAATAAGGGATATAAAGTGCAGCATAGGAAAACTGTCACTGAAAACAGGCTTTTTAAATCAAGGCTTGAACAAATTGTTGACCTTTTATTATGTGTAAAAAAAAGTCATTCTTATATAAAAATTGAAATCCACACCTGCACATTATTCGGTAGCTCCAAAACCAGTCATGTTAGACCCGTGATGGCGAACCTATGGCATGCGTGCCACAGGTGGCACGCAGAGCCCTCTCTGCAGGCACGCGAGCCATCACCCCAGCTCAGCTCCACCACGCATGCGGGTGCACCTCCCGCCGGCCAGCTGATTTTCGGGTCTCTGTCGTGCATGCGGGGGGTGGGGCGCATGCGGGAGATGCACGTGCATGTGGGGGGGTCACGTGCACATGCGCAGGGGGGTGCGGTGCGTCCCCCCGTGGCCCATTTTTGGTCCCAGGAGGCTGCAGGGAGGCCCGTTTTTGGTCCCAGGAGGTTGCAGGGAGGCCTGCTAGGCCCAAAACAGGGTGCGGTGGGGTCGCGCGCGCATGCGTGGGGAGCGGGGGGGGTGTCACGCATGTATTGCATTATGGGTGCAGGCAGCATGCGCGCGCTTTCGGCACGCGACGACAAAAAGGTTAGCCATCACTGTGTTAGACCATCATAGCCAGAGTTCATTGACCTAACTGTCTTAGATCTCTGGGAGTTGTCATCTCAATAACTTAGACAAGGATCAAGCTGAGCAAAGCTGCTCTAATCAATCTACTGCCTCCAGATGAAAAGAAATGAAATATTTTTTCAAAGCTGTTTTTCAACCAGGAGGAGAAATGCAGGTACCATTAATTTGCTGTAGCAAAAAAGGATTGAAAAGCTTCTCTTCTCCTGAGTTTTTCCGCACACCCTTGTTTTGTAAAATAGTAAAACAAAAAATGTCTAGGAAACTCAGTGTAACTGAGCATCATGTGAACATCTCAAACAATGTGCTACCTTTGGAGAAAGGTAACTCAATCCAAAGATTTGGTGATAGAGCATTCGGTTAAAGGGCCCCAGTGCAAACTGGGTAATTTATTCTGACCTTTGCTTGAATTATTGAAAATTACTTGATCCCATAATTCAAGAAATTTCCACTAAAGTTTTTTTCCCTACATTCCTTCAACTCTGGCCTCACTGGTTGCTATGGCAAAGTTTGTAAGACTTCAATAAACATTCTCTCACCCAAAGTTCATTAGGTATATTTGTGTTGTTGAGAGTTAAGTTCAAAGAGCCAAAGTCCCAATAATAAGCTCTAGGCAGTAAATGGAGTGAGTCAAGATCATTTTGTACTACAACAAAAACAATTATTATTTGGAAAATTATTTGAAAGACAGCCAAGTAAGCCATCAAATCTCTGTATAAAAGCAAACTTAAATTCTATAATTCTTCCAGTTTACCACTATCCATTTTCCCTTTAAGTGTTCTTAGAATAGGCAACCTTGTGCCTTGCAGATATTTGAGATAAAACTCCTAGAAGTGCTTTGCCATTGATCAAAATAAATGAAGTTAAAAATAAGTGGAAGCCACATCTATCCATTTGACAAGGAAAATACTTGTGCAAGGAGAGAGGGAAGGGAGGGAAAGAGAGAGAGAGAGAGATTTTCATAGAGACACATGTTTAAGGAAGAGAACGGCTGTACAAAAAAAGCTTCCTTCCTTTATTTAATTTTGTTCTTGGCTATTCTAACTAGCGTGTAAGATCTGATGACTGATGTATGCAAGAGCTGATGTTTCATCATTTTCTTTGCCTCTTTATTCTTTTCATCCTCTTCTGAAATCTTTCTAGTTCAATGTCTATAGAGATTCTCAGATATCTAGGTCATGGCTGTCCCAAAGGCGCTTTTTTCAAGAGGCAACTGGACTTTCTTGTTTTTCTTTGAAGACGTTTCGCTTCTCATTCAAGAAGCTTCTTCAGCTCTGACTGGATGGTGGAGAATGGAAGGATTTATATTCCTTGCAGACAGTTGGTCATTTGCATTTTTTTTAGAGAGCCGTTGAGGCCACTTGGAGGTTTATCTGTGTCCTCAGGGTCACCTGAGTGGTGCAAATGGGTGTGGAGACTTTTTGGAACTGCTAAAAGGATGTGTTGTAGACTGGAGATAGCTGATGTTGTACCCCTCCCCCTCAGTTGAGAGAGGGGGCTATTCAATTTTGACATAGATGGCCTCTTTGACCCTCTTTCAAACCAGAAACAGGTTTTCTAGTTCAATGTTTATGAGACCAAATATGTCAAAAGGCCGTTGTGTATAATGGCTTTTCAAATATCTGGCAGTAGGCACTAGCCATCTAAGGAAATGTTCACTCTAAGTCAAACTTGCACAGTTAATTGTGTAATAATTTTACTCCAAACAGAACCAGAGAGGCAGAGAACACATGCCAAAATATTTAGTTTGGTTATATAAGTTGTTTTGGTTAAATTTGTGCCTCCAGCATTATTGCATATACTGTACCTCCCCTCTTTGATTGCAAAACACATTATCAGAAACATTATTCATGGGATATAATCTTTATTAAGTTTCATACTTGTCATAAGATACAAACAAACATTACTCCAATTTGATAACAGAATTTAAAATGTGCATTAGTAAAACAACTGCGAAAAACTCTTAGTGGTAAATAACTCTCTTAGAGTAAGTGCATAACGGAAGAGGTTTATTCCCACTGCAAATCTGTTGTTTTGGTTGAAAAGAATTTTTTTCTTATTAACATGATTAAACATCATCTGTCTATTGCAGGTCCTTGGCAAGGACTCGATAGATGTATAAAAAAATGCCAATTTCAGTTTAAAATTGGACGACTGTGCAACCAACCATAATAATAATAATGTAATATAGTCATAAATAATAATCTAAATATTAATACTGTTCATGAATAGTAAAATTACTGTTTAACTTTTAATCACCAATAAGGGAAGTCAGGTAGTTGAGAGTCCTACCTCTCTTACCCATCTAGATTAGGGGAAGGGATACCCATCGTAGACGGGTGGCGGCAGAAAAAACACTAAGCCAAAGCCGGTGGCAGGGCCAATGTACAAAAGATCTAGAAGGTAATTGTTTATTTGTTTATCTTTAAAATCACTCAGAATCTTTAGAATGTGCTCTATTTCTATTCAGGGCCCTTTTCTGTTTTTATTCTTGGTTTGTTTTTATTTTACTGCTATGAAGTTTTGTTGTTAAGCTTACCCTGTTTATTTTCAATTTGTTTTCCGCTGAGAAGTGAATCGATTGCAACAGGGTACACAGATGATAAATAACAAACAAATATATTTGGATGAAGCCTGCGCTTAAATGACTGAGAATCAAGTCCTTGGCAGCTGCTTGCCACTAAAAAGCAAGTCTTACAGTACAGACTACATACAATAGCAATAGCAATACCACTTAGACTTATATACTGCAGTACTGCATTCTAACCACTGTGCCACCACAGCTCTTAACTTTAGTAACTTTAATATTTAATTTATCTTTACATTCAACAGAGTAGAAATTTCTTGGGTTTTTTAAAATTTGTCTATATCTGTCTGTTTGGTTTTTTACCACTTATTGCTATAGAGATAGCTACTCATTTTCCTAGTAAGGGAAGAAAACAGAAATGTTTTGCAAATGGCCATCTTCCTTTCCAGGTCTGAGAAAGCAATTACTTAAGGTTTTGTAAACCTTTTCAGAAATGTGTTCAGTTGCAAAAGGATATATAAGGTTTTATATAAATAAGCAAATAAGCCAGCCTCTGCAGCACTAGGTTTTCTTGCCCTCTAAAAGATATGTACAGAGCGAGTGAGCTAGAGCAGGAGTCTCCAAATTTAGCAACTTTAAGACTTGTGGACTTCAACTCCCAGAATTCCTCAGCCAGCTTTGGACCGTCACTGACCGAACCGGATCTGTGACATCATCGTGACATCACCAGGGGGTCACTACCAGTTCGGGCGAACAGGTCCGAACCGGGAGGAACCCACCTCTGCTGCGGGGCTTTCCTGGAAAATGTAAGGGGCCGACCCGCGTCGCTTCAGCCCAGTCTATCCAATGCGAAGAGGAAACATGACAGCAGTTTGGGGAGTGGCGTCAAGATGGCCATGCCCACCCAGTCAGCCATGCCCAGTGTGGCATCAAGCTGGCCAAGCCCACCCAGTCAGCCACGCCCGCCTGGCCCCCGCAGTCAACCACAGCCCTGATGTGGCTCTCAATGAAATTGAGTTTGACACCCCTGCTTTAGAGCATAGGTGTCCAACCTTTTGTCTTGCCTGGACTGCGTTGAATGGAGAGGAATTGTCATGGGCTGCATATAAAATATATAATATACAGTAGTTTTATAATAAAAATCACATAGTTAAAAGTTTACGAGCTTGTGGGACCGCATTACTAGCTGTCCAGGGTCACAAGCGGCCCATGGGCCGTGGGTTGGGTATGCTTGCTTTAGAGCTTCTTCTTTATCCTATGACATGTCTCCCAGATCATCAAGCAAGCAAGCAGTGCCTGGTTTGCCTTCCTCTGTTCCCATTTATGGAAGTTGGCGGCAAGAGTAATTTACTATCTCTTTGGTTATCCATATGATAGAATAAGTTTTTCAAAAAAAATAAAATTACTAGTTTTGTGTTCTCACAGTATTCTGCAAAAGATAGATGTTCACTGGACTCTTTTCTCCTTGGTCCTATACTCCTTTACATAATGGTCCATTACTATTAGCTTCTCTCCTATGAAGGAATGGGTAGTCACTAGAAGTTTGAAATGAGAAAAGGGTCTAGTGATCATTGGAATGTTGTAGCCAGATCCAGTTTTTCTTCAATCGCTTCTAATATTTTGTGACTCAGTAGTTTCATTTTGCTATCAGCAATGCTTCTTGAGTTCTTGAAGGCTCATCTTTCTGTCTTCAGTGATGGTATC
>QLTV01003687.1:374209-391851 GCA_003457575.1 Thermophis baileyi | reverse complement strand
AGAGGGCAGAGAGCACCGAACCCTCAGGCACCCAGCACTCAAGGGGCCTAGGGGTCGACCTCTGCCCCCCTGCCCACCCCGCCTGTGAACGATCAGAGAGATAGGAGGAGAACCACCGCAAAACGGTGCCACCCACTCCCAGCTCCCTTAATAAATTGATAAATAATAATAAATAATAATAATAATAAATAATAAATAATTGATTCCCACCAGTGGTACAATTTATCCCAGATTTCAAAGTATTCCGATTCATTCTTATCTTTCAATTCCATCGTAAGCCTGTCCATTTCAGCACAAGACAGTATTTTATGTAATATCTCTTCCTCTGAGGGGGTTTCTTTGTTCTTCCATTATTGTGCAAAAGCCAATCTAGCAGCAGTCAAAATATGCAACATTTAGTATATTGTTCTCTTATCATATTTATCTATAATTATACCCAACAAGAAAATGTTTTTAACTGTATTATAAATAAAAAACTTTTTAAAAAAAAGTTCTTAATGTTTAACTTTTATTTCTAGCATTCAGTTGGTATCATCCCACCTTAAAGTCTGGTTATCTGCCACCCCACTGAAGAAACTCAATCTGTTCCATAGAAACTATAACTGAGTCATCAACCCCTACCAATCTCCTGTTTCTCAGCCTTGCTTGCTTCACGATGGTTGGACTTCAACTCCCAGAATTCCTCAACCAATCATACTTTATTGGGAAGTTCTGGGAGTTGAAGTCCACATATCTTAAGGTTGCCAAGATTGAGAAACACTTCCTAAATAATCTCAGAGACCATGCACTGGATGCTATCTTATGCAGAAATGCAATAAGTACTATTTTAGATCGCCCCTTCTTGATGCCATCTCCTTACTTCTGGAATATCCTACCCCAATAAGGTATTCCTGGCATTATTATTTTTTTCTAATGTCAAAACATTTTAATACTGGTATTTTTAACATGTTAATAAGTTAATTTACTGTACAGTGTTAGATGCAAGTATATCATAGAAACTTTTAAACTCTTCTGCCTGCTGCTATGTTTTCATTGCTTTTATATTGTATTTTTATTTATTACTATATTTCATGCTGTGCTTTCAGTGTTGTTCTAAGCATCAAAATACTCAAGTTGCTTTAATTAAAAAAAATTGTCTAGACCATGTTTTCCCCAAAGTTGGCTCCAGGTGTTGGTTGTGGCATCCATCATTTCTGACTTTTGGTCATACCACCCTTAGCCACGATTAGATGCCCGCTAATGTCCATGTTTTAAGCAGTGGTCTTCTACTGTTTTCCTTTTTTCAGACATCGTTTGCTTTGGGCATAGCACTAAGAACAGAAGGAGCAACAATAAACACTAAATAAACATTTAGCTCCCTTCCTTTGGGTAGCTACATGGATTGGGACTAGAAGGAAAAATAACAATTCAGTATCATCAATAAAAAGATGGGAAACAGGGCCATAGAATCATCTTGATTATCTTTTCTTCCAAAATCATTGGAACTGAAATGATAATTATAGGCCCCAAGAAGGGTGAGTTTGGATACAGATCTCATTTAAACACAGAGCACCATGGAAAAAGTGAGAAATTTAAACTGTTACTAGTAATCTCATTGGTTTATCATGAAATGTTAGCAAAAATTATCTACAACAATAAAACAGGCCTACTTTTAAACGTTTTTAGAATGTTTAAATGTAAATTTTTTTCATATCTTTAGCTTACATTGTCCATGCATACATATATGCAATTCAACTATTGGCATAACAGTTAACAAACAACAGATAAATTAAACTTCATGAGTAAAAGAAAGGAATGTTAGCTAAATTTAGCATATGTTCAAAAACTGAAGGCTTCTTGCATGAATCCCCCATTTGATTGGGAAGCCATGCTGTTGAGAGATGGTGATTTATTTTCCAGCACATCTGAAAAGCATCTGATTAGGGAAAGCTTAAACTTTAGAAAACAGAAATCTGGCAAAATACTAAAGTGAGACAACAAAATACTCTTTATCTGTTGTTGTATAACCAGAGAAGCCAGGCAGCTGGAAAAATAGCCTTGGCAACTGCAATAAGAATTTGGCAATTGTTCTTCTAATGTCTGCTGGTCCATCTGTTATACCATAACAGTCTACTGAGAAAGCAGCAGCTGTGCTTTTTTACACTGAATATTCCTAATTTGTCACAGCAAAGTTGTGCTGCCACCTTCTCTTTTATTGCCAGAGCTTGAAATATACATTGCTGAAACTTTGGTTTGTGTCATATATGCCATATTTGCCAGGGTAGCTTTAAAACATTTGGTGATTGGCATGCTTTTGTCCTGTAGCCATTTCATCTGAAGTTTCACAAGATATGGGTCTATGGGTTAGCGTTAGCCTCACAGACTGGAAAGCTTATCTGGGTTAAGGTAAAAGTGTGTATAGTCAAGGCTATGGTTTTCCCAGTTGCAATGTATGGCTGTGAAAGTTGGACCATAAGGAAGGCTGAGTGCCAAAGAATTGAGGCCTTTGAACTATGATGCTGGAGAAGACTCCTGCGAGTCTCTTGGACTGCAAGGCGATCAAACCGGTCAGTCCTAGAGAAGATCAACCCTGACTGCTCTTTAGAAGGCCAGATCCTGAAGATGAAACTCAAATACTTTGGCCACCTAATGAGAAGGAAGGACTCACTGGAGAAGAGCCTAATGCTGGGAAAGATTGAGGGCAAAAGAAGAAGGGGATGACAGAGAATGAGGTGGCTGGATGGAGTCACTGAAGCAGTAGGTGTGAGCTTAGATGGACTCCGGGGGATGGTAGAGGACAGGAAGGCCTGGAGGAACATTGTCCATGGGGTCGCGATGGGTTGGACGGACACGACTTTGCAACTAACAACAACAAAAGTAGGTTTATCTCAAAATTCTAATAATCCAAGTTGACTCACAGAAGACAATGTACAAAAAGGAGAGAAAGAAAGTCAGAAGACAAAATGAGTCAATTCCGTGTAAAGTCTTTGCAGCTAAGAGTTCTAAGATAAAAGCCACACAATCATTCGTAAACTGGATTTGTTCCAGTGATATTTCAAAGTTGAGAATTGGCTTCTTTCATCAGGATACTGCAGAATAGTTTATCAGACCAGCTGTTTCTCGACAGAGCCAAGCTCTCCTACATACTTCTGTTTTTCTGATGCTCTGTCTTCAGATATGAATATTCTCAAAGGCTAATTTGAGAAGGCTCTCAGTCTGGATCAGATCAAGGCTGAGCAGATAACAGCAGACAAGGGAAGAAATGTAAACCAACAATTTGTCTGGGAAAAGAAGCTTGCCTGGGTAGATTCACCTTCAACAGCAATACACAGAAGTGTAGTCAAAATCCAGTCCAATGTTCAGACAGCCAGTCAGATTCGCCAGCCAGTTTCATAAGCAGGATTCGCAGAAATCATACACCACACCAGGCAATCAAACAGTTGTTTCCAACAGAGAAACTTGGGTGGGGGCTGCCATTAAATCAGGCTGCAAACAGCTGTCTTTAATTAAGAGTTTCCCCCTTGCTTGGCAAGGAGTCTCATTGAGCATCTTTGCTCTGGTCTCCACTCTACTTGCCAAGTCTTGGAGATTGTATCATATCATCTGACTGCTTCAGAGTTTGATCAGTCTCAGATGATTTCTGGCTTGGTATCTCCTGAGGCTAACATTCCACTTGTTCAGCTGGAGCAGCTTCTTCAATGTCAGAGTCTGAGGCCTGGACCCAGTAGTGAGTTTCACTTACCTTCACTACCAGTTCGGAACTGTGAACACTCATGTGTGCGTGCTCGCTTTGCTCGCGTGCGGCGCTTCTGCGCATGCACAGATCGTCCATGATGACGTCCGGGCGGGTGGGCAGAGCCTCCCGCTGCCGCCACTACCGGTTCGCCCAAATCGGGGCAAACCGGTAGCAACCCACTACTGCCTGGACCATGACAAAGTCCGGTTCTTTAACAGCTGTAAGACTTGAGGCTAGTGAGGCAGAAACCTTGCAAATGCCTATTCCAAAAGTGTGTTATATGGTAATAGCTGTTCGTTACTTGCAACATATATGCATATTATTGGCTAAAATGTAGGTGATCTCTTTGTTCCTTGATTTCATCTTTATCTTGGTTTTAATTGTGTTACCCATCCCCCTTAAATATTGAATTTGAGACTGTAGCTTTATTATAGCTTTAGTACTCATTTATATTTGTATTTTAGCAGTGTGATATGCATTTCTGTAGGATGTTATTAGTTTTTGGGGAGAGAAAATCAGGGTAGAAATAAACTATTATGAATACGGTTGCAACCAAGGCAAATTCAAGTCCATAATCTAGGCTTGTAACCACTCTGCTAACAATAACTGATTTCATTATTCCAATTCTTCAGGACAATCTCCTCCTGGAAAACCTAGAATAGTAAGTTGCCTGTCCCAAGGAAATGAAACATTTACTTGTCGATGGGAACCTAATTCAGATGGGGGTCTTTCTACAAATTATACTTTGCTCTACAACACCGTTGGGTAAGAATAGATGGGAAAGTGGGAGGGAACAATAACTTTTATGTACTTTGTTCTTCACATAGATTCAATAGAGGTAGATACACCTTAAGAATAAGATTACCATGTATAAAGTAATATAATGCCTGTAAACACACAAGTCTAAGTTTTTTAAACTATTATTACTTGAACATAACCACAGGCATAATTTACACATCGAAGTCATGTGTTGTCAAGGGCATAGCTGTCCCACTTTTATAGCTGTAAATAATGGATCATCTGAAAGGTTGAATGAAGAAAAATGTGATGTTGGAGAAAATTGTTACAATACTTTAGACCAGGGGTGGGTTCTAACTTACCTTGCTGCCGGTTCGCTTCCTCCTGCGCTGCGTGGGTGCACCTCGTGGGCGCGCCTCGTGGGCACGCACGCACTTCGTGCGCACTTTGCACACGCGTGCATGCGCAGTGCAAAAAAATACCCCCCCCAAGAAGAGCCAAAAACGCGCGTTTCACACGCACATACGCAGTGACAAAAAATCCAACCCCCCCAAAAAAAGCCGAAAACAAGATGGCGATGCATGTGCAGTGCCGGAAACTTGGCTTCTGCGCATGCGCAGAAGAAAAAAAACCCAGAAAAAATTCAAAAAATAAAATAAAATCCCCCCCCCCCAAAAAAAATCCAAAAAAATTCAAAAAAAAGATGGCGGCGTCCACGGACCGGCACCGACCGAACTGGCTCCGTGACGTCATCGTGACATCACCAGCGGGTCGCTACCAGTTCGGGTGAACTGGTCCGAACCGGGAGGAACCCACCTCTGCTTTAGACCATTAGAAGAATAAGTCATTCTGCAGGTATAACAGGTTAGGGTTAGTGTTAACAGGTGAATTAATACTAGACTTCTCTTTTGAAGCACTAGTCATGAAGCTAAAGTTTAAATCTTTTAGAAACATCATGAAAAAGCAAGAGTCGTTGGAGAACACTCTGTGGCTTGAAAAAATGGAAGGCAATTAGAAAAAAAAGGTTGACACAAGATGAGGTGGCTAGATACAATCCTTGAAGACTGAAGCATAAGCTTGTAAAAAGTCAACAAAGCACTGATAAGCCCTATAGGTAAAATAATATTCATTGGATCAAAATGTTTTCTACTCAGAGATGTACAGGGCAACTGAAAGACTAAGTGACCATGTGGATTGTTACCGCCCAGATCTGGTAATCTTAAGGTTAGGGTGAGGGTGAGGGACAAATGACTGTTGTACACATAGTCCTCAACCTATGACCACAATTGAGCCCAAATTTCTGTTGCTAAATGAGACAGCTGTCAAGTGAATTTTGCCCTGTTTTATGATTTTTCTTGCCACACCTGTTAAATAAATCATTGTAATTGCTAACTTAGTAACACAGTTGTTAAGTGAATATGGATTTCCCAATGAGTTTACTTGTCAGAAATTCGCAAAAGGGATTGCATGACCCCAGGACGATGCAACCATTATAAATATGAGTCAGTTGCCAAGCGTCTGAATTTTGATCACATGACTGTGGGGATGCGGCAATGGTCATAAGTGTGACATATGGTCATAAATTACCGTATTTTTTGGACTATAATGTGCACTTCCCCCCCAAAAGTGGGTGGAAATCTCTGTGCGTCTTATAATGCCAAAGCCCCACCCACCCACCGGCCCCCAACCTTTAGCCTCTGTTTCCCAGCAATTTGCCTCCTTGCAGCTACCCAGCGCCACTGCCACCTATCGCCGCCTCCGTGCGCCCCATTTTTGGCCTCCATGCGTCCCGTTTTTGGCCCATTCCAGATGGTGGGGATAGGTGGGAGCGGCGATCCCCACCACCTGGAACGGGCCGAAAACAGGACACGCGGAGGCTAAAAACGGGATGCGCGGAGGCGGCGATAGGTGGCAGCGGCGATGGGCACTGATGGGCGGCGGCAATCCCCGCAGCCTGGAACAGCTGATCGGTGGTATTCTGGGAGGCAGATCCAACCACTGATCAGCTGCTTGTGCTAAATCAGGCTGTGCTGAAGCTATTTGCTGTTTGCTGCAAGGAGGCAAATTGCTGGGAGGCAGAGGCGGAAGCAGATTTTTTTTTCTTGTTTTTCTCCCCAAAAGCTAGGTGTGTCTTATAGTCCGGAGTGTCTTATAGTCTGAAAAATACGGTACTTTTTTCAGAACCGTTGTAATTTCAAACAGTTACTAAATGAAATGTAAGTGTTGTAAGTCTGCCCCCTCTTTATATGTTAAGATTGTTGTCCCTGGAATTTCCAGTTAGCCTCCCAACAGATCTGGAAACTACCATATGTGGTGATTTACTACATTTGAATGGTGTTTAAGTGACCAGCAAAGCTCTTACCTTAATTCATTCCTAAGGATATCAGCTAAATTTGATTCCATGTTGTGTGCTTACAACAGTAATGTTAATGTTATACTGCTTTTAAGTAATGTAAGGATATGCTTATTTATTTTTGATAAATATAAACATTTCTGTGTTAACTGTTGCTTTACATGCTTATGTTCCAGTGAAGAAGAGATCCATGAATGTCCAGATTACTTATCTGCTGGGCCCAATTCCTGTTACTTTAATCAAAGAATCACCAGGCTGTGGCAAACATACAACATCAGTGTAAAAGCTACCAATGACGCAGGAAGTAATTTCTCTGATCCCCATTATGTGGACGTAAAAGAAATGGGTAAGAGCAGAAGCCAAGTGAAACTCAAGCTTTTATTTTGCTCTATAATTAGAAAAAGAGAAGATGGCAGAGTAGTTCAACATCATGATTTTCTCAAAGCTAATCTCAACGTAGACAGAAGAGGCCAGCAAACTAGTCATCAATTCTGTTGAAAATCAAGAAGAAAAATAATAGCGGACTGAGATGATCTCAGTCACAAGATCTATGACTCATTTGAAAGTTTCATGGGCTTTAAGACCCAGATTTGATTCTTGATATCTTGGTTAAAAGAGTTGTCAGGTATCCAGATTCTTAAGATGAAATGCTGGAAAGATGGATAATACTGGCTTAGATAAACTACTAGTTTTTCTCATTATGCACCTTACATCTTTTGTTTTGAAACTATTGGAGCCTGGTACCTTCCAGAGAGGACTCAATTCCCAGACATGGAGAAAGGCTGACATGCAGAAATATAAGAGCAGTACATTTGCTCTTGGCAAGAGCAGTAAAAAATACTCATATCAGAATTTTCTTTTGCCTAGTTAAGCCAAACCCTCCCATGAACTTCTCTTTGGAAATCAAAATGATAAATGGAATAATGTATGTGTGGACAAAATGGTCACCATCCCCACGGGTGAATGATTCAGCACGATGTAATTATGAATTGCGACTGAAGTCTGCAGAAGGAAAAGAATGGAAGGTAAGAAAGTTGCGTAGCTTTGCTAGTGATGTTAGCAAAGAAAAAAAGAAAAAGGCCAGCTGTCATCATACATTTAATGAATAAATAAATAAATTTCCTCAATTCAGAGATTGTGCTTAAACCATAGTTTAAGTTTGACTCTTTACATGTCTCGACATTCAAACACCTGTATACAAGAAAAATGAGGTAGGAAGGAAGGACTGGGCTGCAGGGCAGAATGTATAATTGTCTTGCGGAAGGCCTGGGCTCAGAGTACAGCTTCTTAAGATAATGGAACCAGGGAACGGAGTGCCTCACCTGTAACTTTGGAAAGCCACACTAGTCAATAGACCGGCAATATTGGCTAGGTGGACAAATCATCTGGCTTGCTATCAGTCAGCCTTCCAGGAACTGATCTCCATCACTGACATCTGAGGATTAATTGGTCTTTAGTGTGGCCTAACTCTTCTCAGTGAAACATGGATTTCATTTGTTTCCAGAGCATGATAGAGCTGGAGAGCTCAGGAATAGAGCACAGTATTGTCCAGTACTGTGTCCAGTATTTTTCGGATCGGAAGCCTAATCAAGGAACTATCAAGGAGAAAGCAAATTGTCAGCACCAACTTTGACAGGGCAAACTACTGTATATAGACCAGAGGTGGGTTCATGCCGGTTCGGACTGGCACTATAGAACCGGTAGTAAAAATAGGGACTGGTTCTCAGAACCGGAAGTAACGGCAGCCTGGCCACGCCCCCGAGCCGGTTCTTTCACTTGTTTGCTTGTTTTTCGCTTTGTTTTAGCACTGCGCATGCATGAAGCACACGAGCAAAGTGCACTGCGCATGCACAAAGCACGCGCAAAGTGCACTGCACATGCATGAAGCGCGCGCAAAGCGCGGCTGTGCCCACGCAAAGCATGCCCGAGCCCACGCGGCGCGCCACTGAGCAAACCCGCAGCGACGAAAACCGGAACCCACCCCTGATATAGACAGAGAGCAAATCCCACTCTCTTCTAGCACTGAGGATATTACCCAATGTGGTAATAAAATGTCTGCAAGCAAACAACCAAGCTTAGAGTCCACCGTTCAACTCAGAGCTACAGATATCCTCTTCTAATATTTATTGGTAAAGTTCAATAGAATATGGTGGTCTTTGGCTTATGAAATGATCTATTGCTGAAGGCTATTGAAGTTAGATTAAAGGCTGTATAAGGTTAACAAAAGGCTACATGCAGTCCTAGGACTGCAATCTCTCACCATCACCCCTCCCACCCTTAGTTAAAAATAGCAATATATAGCGTAAGAGTCCAAGGAGCGCAGCCTTTTTTTTAAAATTTTATTTTTTTTAAAGAAAATTCCAATTCTTGTCCTCTTTATAAATATCCAAGAGACAGTAATCAACGTAAGGGTAGAATCTATAGCAATAGCACTTAGACTTATATACCGCTTTACAGTGCTTTACAGCCCTCTCTAAGCAGTTCACAGAGTCAGCATATTGCCCCCAACAATCTGGGTCCTCATTTTACCCACCTCGGAAGGATGGAAGGCTGAGTCAACCTTGAGCCGGTGAGATTTGAACCGCCGAACTGCAGCTAGCAGTCAGCTGAAGTAGCCTGCAGTACTGCACTCTAACCACTGCGCCACCTCGGCTCTTACCTACTCGGTGAGCCCCCTACATATAAGGCAGATTTCCTAAGCGTAGGATGATGCTGAAGGGAAATGAAAAAGAGCTACATAAAACATATTGTGTGAGTGAATGTATTTCACTTCAGGAAGGGCTATAGAATGCGAGGCCAGCATCTCCTTTATCTCTCACGTAAAGGTTTCCATGGAGCAACCACTGAAGTGAGTGAAGAACTCTTGAGGTGTTGTCATGCTATCAATAAGGAAGCAAGTCCCTTCGATGACGAATAAGCAAATGAAAAATGTTTCTGAGAATTCCAAGTAAATAGACATCTCTCCAAATAAAATACCAGAAGGCGCATTAAATTGAGAAACGTTTTTCTTGAACAAGGACCAAAAAAAAAAAAAAAGAATTATTCAGTGTGAGCTGTGAGACGGATGCAACGATTCATCCCAGAAATAATATTGGATGGTCGTCAGAAAACAGTCGGCGTTGGCTTTTCTCCTGCCTAACACAGCACAGAAGTGTCTTTGCAAGAGCCTCTCAAAGTTGAATCACGGCACCTGGACTAATTTTTTTTGTTAGTTTGAGACGTTTCGCTGCTCATCCAAGCAGCTTCATCAGTCAGAGCAGGTCAGTTAGGCAGAGAGTCGTTGGGATGTACCAACTCTTGCCACACCAACCTCAGGGTTTTCCACCCCAACATCGTCTTTACAAGAGAGAAGATGGCCCACTGTAGCCAAGTTTCCAAATGTGGCACTCATGCCGTCTGCTTAGTTGCATTGCTTGCCTCTTTATTCTTGAGCCTAGTTTTAAGGTCTGTTTCCATTGTTTCCATTTCATGGTTAAATTGTTTTACTGGCTTGCATTGCTGGGTAATTTTATAATCTTGATTTTAATTGATTTTGTTGTTAAATATATATTTTAACTATGACTGTTACTGACATACTTATATACACAAACACACAAACTATGTGTTTGTGTATGTAAGTATGTCATTAACAGTCATAGTTTGTGTGTGTATGTACACACACACACACACACACACACACACACACACGGTATATAGGTTTTATCTTGAGTATTTATTTATGATAGGAGAGGGTGGGAGTGATTCAAAGTGAGTCTGTGTCATTGGTGGCATCAAACCTAACAAAACCTGTAACATTATATGATTCTTGTTATGAGCCTTTTTTCTTAGGAAAGTGCCTGGAATGGCCAAAACAAAGAGGCTTAGAAGAAATTGCATAAATCATAGGTTGTCTGATTATCTGGCTGATGTTATCTGGAAATATTTTATATCTGGAAAAGTCTGGAAATATTTCATACATGTATTTGTAAGAATTTACTCTGATCTAAAAGATAAGAATATTTAAAGCTACAGATGATCTCTTCCCAATGTTGTTTTTTCCATAAAACTGTTTTGTTGTTAGTCGCGAAGTCATGTCCGACCCATCGCAACCCCCATGGACAACGTTCCTCCAGGCCTTCCTGTTCTCTACCATCCTCTGGAGTCCATCTAAGCTCACGCCGACTGCTTCAGTGACTCCACCCAGCCACCTCATTCTCTGTCATCCTGTTCTTCTTTTGCCCTCAATCTTTCCCAGCATTAATTAGGCTCTTCTCCAGTGAGTCCTTCCTTCTCAAGTGTGTGTAAAACTGTACACACTGCCAGATAATAAGGTTATTGGCCATGCTAGAAGGAGATGATCAGATTTATAGTCCAATCCATTTCAAGGTCAACCTAGACTAGATAATACAGGTTCAAATTACCCATATATTCGATGTACTGATATGATTTGGGTCGCAACTTTTTCAAACTTGGACATGCCACATTTTTCAGTTTCCATTGCCTTTACTCCTCTGCAGAATTACTTTGTGGGACAGCAGTTGCAGTATAAAATATCTCAGTTGCATCCAGGAATGAAATACACTGCTCAGGTTCGTTGTGTAACAGATCGTGGTGGAAGGAGTGTGTGGAGCCCAGAAAGATACATCCACTTCCATAGTGGTGAGTCAGTCTCTTGAAATTTTTCTGCCATGGAAAATCAGAAACTTGGTATTTGACAAAAATGTAGAGCTGAAAAATCACCGAAGTAATATTTAAGGATAGACTTCTACATTGCATGCAAGTATATTTAATAAAATCTACACTGCTGATTCATATAAGCCAAACAGTTCACATATAAGTAGCTGAGAAATGAATTTGCTGCCAGCATATTTCTGTAGCATATTTCCCAAACTTCACAGCTATACCCAAATCTTTAAGGATTCCAAGAATGTGTTTATCTTATTAAAAGGGAGAGACAGAAGAGGCGTGAAGTTTATTTTAAAAGGATTCCAAAAGAGATTCCAATAAGAGTTATTCCACAGTTTTTTAAAAGTACAAACAAATTCAACATAATATTGGCATAGTTAAACATGCAAATTTGAAGAAGACAGCAACGGTGACCGACCCAGATTGGATCCTGCAACATTATCCTGGGACACGTAAATTTGCCTTCAAATGAAGGAAAGAACAAGACACTTCATTCAAAAACCCCATTGAAGATGTTACCTAGATTGGTAACGAAACATCCAGAAGCTAAACAGCAAACTTGGAGAACAGACCCCCAGCAAACAGATATTTGCTTTCATTCATGACAGCAACATCCTCTTTTTAAAAAACGAAGTCTTGCTCAAATGAAGAAAGAAGACATAAAAGAATGCAAACAAGGCAGGAGTAGAAAAAAAACATATTGTTAGAAATAAAAAGATACCTGGTAAACTGAAAGTCCATCAAATAGCAAGACTCTACTGGGGAAAGTAGTTGGACTGCCTGGCAATAAGATAGAAATTATAGCTAAAAGAAGTTTTCAAAACTGCAGAGGAGCAAAATTTATACTTTACATTGATCTTTTCTGGGTAAATTATTAAAGAATCACGAACAGCTAACTGCCCAATAGATGTCTCTTTGGCCTTAAACTTTATTGATCCTCACAAGAAGATAAAATAGATTGGAAGACTCCTATACTCCCAAACATCATTATTCTGGTGCTTGTTGTTGTTAGTTGCGAAGTCGTGTCCGTCCGACCCATCGCAATTCGTGACACCATGGATAATGTTCCTCCAGGCCTTCCTGTCCTCTACCATCCCCCGGAGTCCATTTAAGCTCACACCGACTGCTTCAGTGACTCCATCCAGCCACCTCATTCTCTGTCGTCCCCTTCTTCTTTTGCCCTCAATCTTTCCCAGCATTAGGCTCTTCTCCAGTGAGTCCTTCCTTCTCATTAGGTGGCCAAAGTATTTGAGTTTCATCTTCAGGATCTGGCCTTCTAAAGAGCAGTCAGGGTTGATCTCCTCTAGGACTGACTGGTTTGATCGCCTTGCAGTCCAAGGGACTCGCAGGAGTCTTCTCCAGCACCATAGTTCAAAGGCCTCAATTCTTTGGCACTCAGTCTTTCTTATGGTCCAACTTTCACAGCCATACGTTGCAACTGGGAAAACCATAGCCTTGACTATACTAATACAGGATAATCTTCAACTTAATGTCTACAACTGGGACCAAAATTTCCATTGCCAACAAAGGCATTTGTTAAGTCAGTTGCACCCAATTTTATAACCCCTTTTGCCACTGTTGTTAAGAGAATCACTGCTCTTGTTAAATGAATCACATGGTGTTTAAGCAAATCTGGCTTCTCCCATCGATTTTGCTTGTTGTGAGCTGGCTGGGAAGGTTGCATATGGTGACCACTTGACCTTGGGATCTGCAGCCATCATAAATACATACCACTTGCCGAAGGCCCAAATTTTGATCACATTACTGTGGGAATGCTGCAACAGTCGTAAGTGTGAGGGTTGGTCATAAGTCACTTTTTTCAGTGCTGTTGTAACTTTGAACTACCATTAAACAAATGGTTGTAAGTCGAGGGCTACCTAAATGAGGCACATTGACTAAATGCATGGGCCCTTTTCTTACAGACCAGCCTCCGGGGAAGCCAATCTTTATAGGGTGTCGCTCTCCCGAAAAAGAAACTTTTACTTGCTGGTGGAAGGCGAGCTCTGAGGGAAGTCTCCCAAAAAACTATACGCTGCTCTATAACAGAGAAAGGTAAAAGTTATAAATCATCTTCTCAACCAGAGGTGTGGAACCATGGCGCCTTTATGACTTGTGGACTTCAAATCCCAGAATTCTGGGAGTTGAAGTCCACAAGTCATAAAAGGGCCATCGTTCTCCACCCCTGCTCTAAATGGATTGTTACATAATTTTGTATCTCTACAGAAGCTGGCTCTTATCTTTCCCCATAGAACAACTTACTAATTTGATAAACAATGGCAGTCTGATTGACGTGTTTCCCTTTTTTTTTCTACTTGCATTTTTCAGAGATAAAAAATACTATGAATGCCCGGACTACACAACAGCGGGTTCCAACTCCTGTTACTTTGATAAAAAGCACACATCGCTTTGGACAACATATAATTTTACTTTAAAGGCAATGAATGAGATGGGGAGTAGTGTGGCAGACCCTTATTACGTGGACGTAGCTACTATAGGTATGCGGAACAAACTCTTCTGAACAGGAAAGATAGCAGAATGTTCAAAAGATCCTGAGAATTCACCCACATCTTATTGTATGCCATATTGACCGCCATCTATAAATGGCAGTCAACCAAAGGTAGCTTTGTTAAGCACCTAACAGATTAAAATAAGTGATGTAAGTCCTAAAGGTGCTTTTTCAAAAGGCAACTGGACTTCCTTTGTTTTTCCTTGAAGACATCCCGCATCTCATCCAAGAAGCTTCTTCTCTTCTTGCATGAGAAGCAAAATGTCTTCAAACAAATGTCTTCAAACAAAGAAAGGCCAGTTGCCTTTTGAAAAAACATCTTTGGGACAACCATGACCTGGATAACGGAGAATCTCCATAGACATTAAATGAGGTTAAGACAACATCCAGACTGGTTATGTAGGGAGTAGATTTTTTTAATTTATTTTTTTTATTTATTAGTTTGTCAAACATGTACAAGATAGCAGGTATAAATATGAACATGGACATGAACGAAGGAAATGAATACAAATTAATAGGGACAGTAGGACAGGGACGGTAAGCACGCTGGTGCGCTTATGCATGCCCCCTTTACGGACCTCTTAGGAATGGGGTGAGGTCCACGGTAGACAGTCTAAGATTGAAGCTGTGAGGGTTTGAGGATGTAACAAAGGAGTCTGGTAGAGCATCCCAGGTGTTGACCACTCTGTTGCTGAAGTCGTATTTTCTGCAATCGAGTTTGGAGCGGTTTACCTTGAGTTTGTATCGATTGTTTGCCCGTGTATTATTGCGGTTGAAGCTGAAGAAGTCGTTGACAGGTAAGACGTTGTAGCAGACAATTTTGTGTACTATGCTTAGATCAGACCGCAGGTGGCGCAGTTCCAGATTGTCCAAGCCCAAAATTTCAAGCCTGGTGGCATAAGGGATTCTCTGTGTAAAAGAAAGCCTGGACTTGCAACCAACCACATCATCCTGGCTCATCAGTGGATTGCTGGCATTTCTTTAGCTTCTCACTTCTTCCTGTTGGGGAACCCATTGTTCACAAACTGGAGCTGAGTTCCATCAGGAACAAACAGTGACAAAGAAGTGAAGTCCCTCACTTGGGGAAAGAGGAAGTGCTCAGAAGACAGTTCCTTTTGCTGCCTCTTGATGGACACTGTCATCTTCTTGCCTCTGCTGATTCTTTAAATGAAAGCGGGGAATTAGCTGTAGGAGATTTCTTTCTCTAGTCTAGAGGAAGAGTGAAAGGAGACAATAAGACTGTAAGAAGCATCTCTTTCTGATTAACATCTTAATATTCAAGTAGCCAGAAAGGGCTCCCCGTATGTTCCATCACAATAGGATAGAAGAGAGGGAAGCCCGGTTCTTAGTGTTCGAGGGATGCCTCCATGTTCATCCTTGAATTGTAAATCCCCGATCCTTCATTTTTTTTTTTTTCAGTTCAGCCAGATCCTCCAGAAAATCTTTCCCTAGAATTTGAGAAAAAAGTATATGGACAGTATGTGTTATTGACGTGGAATCCACCTTCTCTGGGTGATGTCAAATCTGGCTGGCTAACTCTGGAGTATGAATTACATATAAAGCCTGAAGAAGGACAAGAGTGGGAAGTAAGTGTTTTCATTCTTGGCGGCCAAACGTTCTGCATGTTTTTAGGACACAAAAAAACACAGTCAATATAACAAATAATAATTGCCACACTTTGTGCTATTATTGAATAATAAGCCATAAAAATGGTGTGTCTTTAGAACTTTGGGACTGAGCAAGCACTTAAAATCAGGGGTGGGTTCTAACTTACCTCGCTGCTGGTTCGCTTCCTTCGCGCGCGTGCAAAAAATAAATAATAATAATAATAAAAAGCCAAAAACAAGATGGCGATGCATGCACAGTGCCGGAAACTCGGCTTCTGCACATGTGCAGAAGAAAAAAAAAATTAAAAAAAGATGGCTGCGCCCATGGACCGGCACCGACCGAACCGGATTCGTGACGTCATCGTGACATCACCAGCGGGTAGCTACCGGTTCAGGAGAACTGGTCCGAATTGGGAGGAACCCACCTCTGCTTAAAATACTTCCTTACTTATTAATATGTTTGTATGTGTAATGTAAATAAAGCTTTTGCTGCAGTTCATAGTATATCCTAAAATAGTACGCTCTGATGCATGTGCACGAGTATTTTTACTGTACACTTCTCTAGTCTCATTCACAAAATATAGATAGTCCTTACTTAATTGTGGCGAGATGGGCAGCAAACAAATTTAATAAACAAACAAGCAATACTAATTGGGGCCAGAATTCCTGTAGGTAAGAATTAAAGCACAACATCACATGGCCATACAGGTTAGTGACAGACATTTTGACACTTCCAGTGGCCATCATTAAGCAGACCCCCATGCCATTGTTAAGTGTGAGGTCACAGGGTAGCTGTTTACAACCTCCCACTAGCTTTCCCATTAATTTTGCTTGTCGGAATAACTAAAATATACAGATAGACCACATTTAGCAACTGCCTTGTTTAGCTACCATTCGCAGTTACACCGCTGATGAAAAAGTAACTTTTTGACCCCGCATTTACAACTTTTGCAGGTCTGTAAAGTGAAGGAAGGCTGAAGTAATAGCTTTAGCACCATTGTGGTTTCACTTAGTGACCACTTCATTTAACAGCCAAGTTGCCAATCCCAATAGTGCTCATTCAACAAGGGCTACTTGTACTTTGTTGTTGCATTTTTTTTTTAACAAAAGAAGCTTTTTCTATGTTTTGTATAGAAGCTCTTTCATGTATATTCTTATATTTCCAGAAAATATTTGTTGGGCAAAGGACGTCTTATAAGATGTTCAGTGTGAATCCAGGAGAAAGATATGTTGCTCAGGTTCGATGCAGATCAGATCATGGTATCTGGAGCAACTGGAGCCCTAAAAGTTATATCAAACTCCAAAAAGGTGAGACAAACCTTTGACTGGCCTTCTATTGGCATTAGGCTTATGAAGGCAAGAACAAGTTCAGTTTACCTTAAGGCTTCCCCCCCCCACCCCCCGGCAAAATTAAATACTATCTTCCACTTCTTGAGCCAGCAGAAAACTCTATTGGCATAAGAAGTGTAGTTCTCTATCATGCCATGGGTATGGTGCCATACTTGTTTTTTGTTCAGAGGGCATAACTGAGGACAGGAATGGGTGGAGTTCCTTGGATTTCTTTCCTTCCTCTCTTCAGCAAATAGGTTGAATAAATCACAACCTTTTCTCACTCTTTTGCCAACCTGGAGCCAGTCTGTTTAACCATGTTCAGTCTGTATTGTGACTTCCTGACCTGTATATAGGTTTCTCATGAGGGCAATGAGAGGTTCTGGAATTCTCATTTTCCAAGAACTTTCCATAACTTCATAAGGATCAACCCAATCAAAGATCTTTGTATAATTAAAGAAGCACATTCTGACTTCCTTTTTTGATATTTGGCTTTCTCGTGTATTGTCAGTTACAGTTATATTTTCTATACCTCAGCCTTTCTAAAGGTGTTTGTTAGATAGGCGCGGGAATAACAGCCAAGACGAAAAGACCCGTTCAGCACTTTAATAACGGTTAGCACTAACTACAGCAGACTGGCGGCTGGCGGCAGGGAAGCCGCCTTGATGGAGCTCCCCGCAGCCAGCTTGGCGAGTGACAACGCTTCAAACTCCCCGCCCCTTATTTAAC
>QLTV01003687.1:352867-363216 GCA_003457575.1 Thermophis baileyi | reverse complement strand
AAAAAAAATCTCATTACTTTGCAAAGGAGATTTAAGATGTATTTTCCTTTGGCACTGGCAATTACCGATTAGTTCTCCCTTCCGAGCAGGGAGAAGTCTCAACTCTCCACTTAAACAAAGACTTTTGTGAAGGAAAACAAAAACAAAAACAAAGTCTTTTGCAAGGAGTAGTTTAAAACTCTTTCCTCTCCCAATGAACGGAGCACGCTGGGTTTCAGAGTTTCGGAAGATATACACCGGGGAATTTTACTCACTGTTACAGGAGTCGGATGTTTCACTCTCTCTTTTAGTTCAATTTGATTGAGATCTCTGGTTTCCGATCTCTTGTATTCTGGTTCCATTCCTAGCAGGGAGAAGTCTCAACTCTCCACTTAAACAAATACTTTTGTGAAGGAAAACAAAAACAAAAACAAAGTCTTTTGCAAGGAGTAGTTTAAAACTCTTTCCTCTCCCAATGAACGGAGCACGCTGGGTTTCAGAGTTTCGGAAGATATACACCGGGGAATTTTACTCACTGTTACAGGAGTCGGATGTTTCACTCTCTCTTTTAGTTCAATTTGATTGAGATCTCTGGTTTCCGATCTCTTGTATTCTGGTTCTTATCTAATTTTTGCTAATATTTAATGTTTAAATGTTTGCAGGATTGGCCTGTCCCACTTGCCCTGGCAGAAGGGGCATGCTGTGGATCCTGTCAGCCAAGGAATTTTGGCTAGCAGAGTCCAGGAGAAGAGCCTTATCTGCTGTGGCTCCCTCCCTCTGCAACATCATAGCACTAGCAATAGCAATAGCACTTAGATTTATATACCGCTTCACAGTGCTTTACAGCCCTCTCTAAGCGGTTTACAGAGTCAGCATATTGCCCCCAACAATCTGGGTCCTCATTTTACCAACCTCGGAAGGATGGAAGGCTGAGTCAACCTTGAGCCTGGTGAGATTCGATCTGCCAAACTGCTGGCAGCCGGTGATCATGCTCAGACAGATGGCAATGCTGTTAGGGAAGAAATGAGTAAAAGAGTAATATCAAGCACTACATCTGTAGTCTCAAAGGTGCTTTTTAAAAAGCCAACTGGACTTTCTCGTTTTTCTTTGAAGACATTTCGCTTCTCATCCAAGAAGCTTCTTCTTGGATGAGAAGCGAAACGTCTTCAAAGAAAAACGAGAAAGTCCAGTTGCCTCTTGAAAAAGCACTTTTGGGACATGCCCTTTAAGGTGAGATCAGCCCCCACCTACAAAGGCTTTCAAAGCCTGACTTTGCCAATTAGCCTGGGTTCCCCCAAAAGGGGCAGTCCATTCTGGAGATTGTTAAATGGATTAAGAAAAGACCCCATTCCCACCCCGATTTGTATTCTGGTTCTTATCTAATTTTTGCTAATATTTAATGTTTAAATGTTTGCAGTTTGGCTTTTATGATATGGTAAGCCACCCAGAGTCACCTGACAGTAAGATGGGCGATATATAAATTTAATAAATAAATAAATAAATTGCTAATTTGCCTGAACTAAAAGCAAACAAGTTCTCTATTTTCATATACAAACACATTTCCTTTGAGTGGGATTTTCTTGGGAGAACAGCCGGTACAGAAGTTCTATTCTGGATTGGGAACATGGAGTATGAATGCAGAGCTTTATCTTGTCCTTAGTTATGATTGCAGTCTAAATTCTGCCTACCATGTCTCATTTTCGATACAATATTTGATAAAGAGCATTCCACAATGCAACAGTTTGTCTCCTTGGTAACCACAATATTGAACCACTGTACATTTTCAAGAGACAAACGTATAATATTGTTTTCCCAGAATTCCTCAGCCAGCAAAGCTGGCTGAGGAATTCTGGGAGTTGAAGTCCACAAGTCTTAAAGTTGCCAAGGTTGGAGACCCCTGTTTTATAGGACTATACAAATATATTAAAAGAGGTGCCTTGAAACGTGCAGGAGTGTGTACCAAGCACCTTTTAAAATGAAAAATTAGCTACTTTCCCCAGGGAAACGAAGCAGCTATGAAGGCAAATGCTTGTGGAAACTGTTAGAAGCAACTTCTGAAGCATCCCACATGTCTGGAAAAAGATGCAGCTGCTTCAACAGGTCAAAATGAGATACTTCATACATGCTCACAGGTCGTGAACGTCTCTTTCAAAGAAATTATTTCTTCATTCTGATCCTTATAACTCATAACTCATAACTCATAAATGTTGGCATTAGGGGACTGGAGGCTAAAACATATGAAGAACGGTTGCTGGAATTGGCTATGTCTAGTTTAGTGAAGAGAAGGACTAGGGGAGACATGATAGCAGTGTTCCAATATCTCAGGGGCTGCCACAAAGAAGAGGGAGTCAAGCTATTCTCCAAAGCACCAGAAGGCAGGACAAGAAGCAATGGGTGGGAACTAATCAAGGAGAGAAGCAACTTGGAACTAAGGAGAAATTTCCTGACAGTTAGAACAATTAATCAGTGGAACAACTTGCCTCCAGAAATTGTGGGTGCTCCAACACTGGACGTTTTTAAGAAAATGTTGGATAACCATTTGTCTGAAGTGGTGTAGAGTTTCCTGCCTAAGCAGGGGGTTGGACTAGAAGACCTCCAAGGTCCCTTCCAACTCTGTTATTCTATTCTAGTCTAGTCTAGTCTATTCTAATTCATATTCCATATCAGTTTACTGCCTTTTTATGTATCAGGGAGGCAAAACTATATAGCTTCAGGGCTCTTTAAAATTCCAGATGCGGCTGCTGGATACAGTTGTTATATGTAAAAAAATTACATAAAATTAAATATAGTTTTATCCTATCTTCATAAACATTTTGAAGTGCGGTCCTCATCATAGCTCAACTATCCCATTCACTTTCCTGCTTAATAAAATGTAACCCGCTTTAAGATCTGTATTTCCTCTGCTGTAGGGTCCAAATGTGTTCAGCTCATTTTTATGCAATATGTCATTTTTATAGTAATCCAGGGTGCATTTCGTCTTTCTCCAGGCAGGAAAAACTGAAGAATTGCTGAGCGCTCTTGATTGCCAGGGTTTCCCTCCAACTTCAGACTCTGATGATCTACTGATTGAATTTTTGGAGATAGATGACAGTGAAGATCAGCAGCTAATGCCAAATCATGGAAAGAGTCACCCCAATAAACATGTAAGGCCAGCACACCAGGAAATAGACTCAGATTCAGGAAGAGGAAGTTGTGAGAGTCCATCTCTACTGCAAGAGAAATATAAGGAAGCCGGAAAACTGCCCCCTACAGCAGAAGTACCAGATCCTGATGAGGTTCAAAGGAACACTGATAGAAAAAAACCCTCAGAAACATTAAAACTAGAGCCTGAAAGACGTCTCCCACGGTTGACCAGTAGGAGCCCAAAGTCATCTACATGGCCTGGAGACCAGCCAGGGCACTCTCACACGCCTAAGTGTTCCTCTCATGATGCCATAGAGATCTGCAAAAGGGTACTCAAGGCCACAAATGTAAAAAGGTCACCCATTTTGGGGAGAAGTGAAGGAAAGCATTGTTCTCAATCTCCTGAACCCATTGAGGCTATCAGTAAAGTAAAAACAGGCCAAGTGGAGGATGAAGCCAATTTAACTCTAAACTCTCAGCATAATCAAGAGGCATTCTGGTTAGCTTCTCCAGAGCAGTTGCCTTTTACCTCTACGAAGCCAATGGATTATGTAGAGATTCACAAAGTCAGGAGCGACGGAGCGTTGGCTGTGCTACCCAAGCAGAAAGGAAGTGTTGACAAAACTGAAAAGGCTCCTCTGCCTACAGATGCAAAAGAATACTCCAAGGTTTCAACTGTTGTAGCTAATCATATTCTGGTATTATTACCAGAGACCAAAACGGAGGTCTTGCCTTCTTTTCAGGAACCCCCAAAGGAGTCCAATCCGGAAAGCCAGGCAGAGAAAAACACGATCTATTGCCTCCCCGTTCCCAACACGTGCAAAATACAGATTGATGGTTTAGATTACATGGATCCAAATAACTTTATGCCAGCCTTTCATTAATAAACAAATTGAAATTCCCAGGGGACGCAAGGAAAATAAACATTCTTGGCACAAAACTGCTCAGCTGTAGCTCACATCTGTTTATGTTTTGCATTCGGTCATTAAGAACAGACACGGGAAAAATTCATCTTGCTGTCTGTGATTAAGATAATTGTTTTGGTGAAGTCTGACTTTAGGGAAAGTATGTGTCATGATTTTATTTCAAACTACAAGCTATTTCATTTATGTCTGATATGTCTTATCAAAAACATATCAAGTATCAAGAATTTCTGGTTAAGCGGTGATTGGGCACCCTGGGGTCAGGGGTGGGTTCCAACTTACCTCGCTGCCGGTTCGCTCCCTCCCGCGCCGTGTGGGCGTGCCATGTGGGCGCGCCGCATGGGCGTGCCGCATGGGCACGCGTGCGCTTTGCATGCGCACACGCATGCGCAGTAACAAAAAATCCCCCCAAAAAAAGCCGATAAAAAGATGGCGACTGCATGCACAGTGCCAGAAGTCGGCTTCTGCGCATGCTCAGAAGGAAAAAAAATTCAAAAAAAAATTCAAAAAAAGATGGCGGCCCCCACGGACTGGCACCGACCGATCCGGTTCGGTGACATCATCGTGACGTCACCAGCGGGCCGCTACCGGTTCGGGAGAACTGGTCCAAACCGGGAGGAACCCACCCCTGCCTGGGGTGAAGGCTACAATACATATGCAACTCACCATTTTTACTTCTCATTTATTGAGCCATGACATCTGACACCACGTAGAAGAAATATATAAGAGCAAAGGTCCTGCATTTAAAAGTGTTCCTTTTTCAAGTGCTACAGAACTGTATCACTCTCAAATTTCTGTTGACTCTTTTCTACCCCCATCCCTCCTCACCATTTGAGAGGGGTGTTTCCTGCCTGGTCTCCTTTATTCCCACCAGATGCAAAAGACTGATGACATTACAGTAAAGAACCTTGAGTAGTTGCCATTTATATTTAAAAAGGAGAATATTTGTAGCTCAGGGTTGAAATGAGGGGTCCTTGGTGTTCTCTGGGTTTGGTGGTTTTCTTCAGATGTTTCATTACCCAAACGAGCTAGTCTAGCACTGACGATGTTACCTAGTTTGGATAATAAAATGTCAGCAAGAAAAGAACCAACTTCAGAGAACACCAAGGACCCCTTATTTGAACCATGAGCTACAAACGCAGAGTGCACCAAGGACTCCGCCATTTATATTTCCCACAGTGACCTAGATCTGTGCTTATATTGCTCTGCTGAGGTATGGGCAACTATGGCTGGGTGCCATAGGTATATTTTTACATTAAAACATCTCAAGGAATGGTGTAAGTACAGGTAGTCCTCAAGTTACGACCACAATGGAGCCCAAAATTTATGTTGCAGAGTGAAACATTTGTTAAGTGAGTTTTGCCCCATTTTACGACTTTTCTTGCCACGGTTGTTAAGTGAATCACAGCCGTTGTTAAGGTAGCAACACGGTTGTTCAGCATCTATTATCTTTTCTTAATTTAACATTTTTATTGAGTTATAAGATAAAATAAAATACCAAAGTAAATTGGAAAACAGTGGGGGAGGGGAAGTGAGGAAGGGAACTTTGACACTATATATGTTGACAGCAGCAAGATTATTATACGCACAAAAATGGAAGGACACTTTGATTCCTACCATGGATGAATGGCTGCAGAAGCTGATGGAGTTGGCTGAAATGGCAAAAATGACTATTTTGATTGAAGAAAAGAATATACCGTACTTTTCGGAGTATAAGACGCACCGGAGTATAAGATGCACCTTAGTTTTTGGGGAGGAAAATAGGGGAAAAAATCTGCCTACCAGGTATTCATCTGGCTAGCGTCCTTAGTCTGGTCAGCTTCAGCACATTATTTTATCCCCTGGTTAGGGCTTAAAAAAACCTTCTTCGGAGGGAGTAGCAATGAAAAAAGCCTGCAAAGACTTAGGGCTGGAAAAAACCTTCGGAGGGAGCAGCAATGAAAAAAGCCTGCAAAGACTTAGGGCTGGAAAAAACCTTCGGAGAGAGCAGCAATGAAAAAAACAGGCAAAGGGAAGATCGCTTAGCTAGCAAAGCACGGAAGATCGCTTCACTGTTAGCACCTCGTTAGGGCTGGAAAAAAAGCTTCGAAAAAGCTACATTCGGAGTATAAAACGCACCCAAATTTTCAGCTTCTTTTAGGGGGGGGAAAGATGTGTCTTATACTCCAAAAAATACGGTAAGTACTTTTGGAGGCCGCTTCTGAACTTTGTGCTTGAAGTGGAAAAGAATGAAACTTTGGTTTTGGGTTTTATCGATTAGATTGATAGATCCTTATAGAAATGGCTAGTTTATATTATTATGAAAAAGCAAAAGGTTGTGGTTTGATGGTAATGCCTTATTTTACTGCAACAGAGGAAGTCGGAAGTCAATGCTTCTTTTTTTTTTCCTAATTAACCGCAACACGGTTGTTAAGTGAATCCGGATTCTCCATTGACTTTGCTTGTTGGAAGGTCGCAAAATGGGATCATGACCCTGGGATGCAGCAACCGCCATAAATACGAACCAGCTGCCAAGCAGCTGTATGTTGATCACGTGACCATGGGGATGCTGCAACGGTCATAAGTGTGAAAAATGGTCATAAGTCACTTTTTCCAGTGCCGTTGTAACTTTGAACGGTCACTAAATGAACTGTTGTATGTCGAGGACTACCTGTAATAGGTGGCCCATGGCACTGTGCGGGGAATTCGTTGTTGATGCCTACGTTGGGTCATTCTTTGGCCCGCCAAAAGCAGGATGCTTTCCTGTTGCTTCAGTAGAATAAATATGACACTTAACAACCAAACAAATCCCTGAATTCCATGACAGAAAATGGACACCCACGCTGCATGATTGTATTCTGTTGTTACTCATGCGGGTTCTATGATATGCTGCTAGTGAAAATTTGCAAATTTATGTCACATGCTGCTATGTACGTTAACACATTTTAGAAGCTCAGAAAAGGAGGGGGGTGTTGTTATTTCTCTGCTTTTTTCCTATTTAAAAAAAAAAGTCCTATTTTTATAAATGTTTTAAAGCTTACCTCATTCTAAGCTATTAAAATATACCTAACTAGGGAGAGGGGGGGAAATTGTGCCTCTTGTATGGCTTTATTGTGCTACGTTCTTGAATTCCTTTTTGATTGAGCTCATTGCAAAAATCTCCCTTGGTACTGAGAGTACTTACAAAATAAATGATTTTCGAATTCCAACCTTTGGAGCAGAGGTCTTCAAACTTGGCAACTTTAAGACTTGTGGACTTAGCTGGCTGGAGAATTCTGGGAGTTGAAGTCCACAAGTCTTAAAGTTGCCAAGTTTGGGGCTCCTGCTTTGGAGGAAAGAGGAGATTTAAACGAGCCCACTTCTGTGTCACTCTAACTTAGAATTCAATTCAATTTCATATACTGCCTTATTGTACATAATAAAAAAAGCTATTTTAATATAGCCCCTGTGTACTTTTGCAGATTATTTTTCTATTCTAAATATTTATTTTCTAACTTCCCAGAGCTATATGTATTTATCCAGAGTTTTATTGTCTATTTTTTTGCCTCTGCAAGCAAAGCAGAAAAAACAACAACCAGAGGACGTTACAATGTTTTATAATAAAAGGTAGCTGTTAGAATAGAGCTGAATTTGCACCCAGTTATATTTATGAGGTCTTTGGATTTTGTGGTTCACTGTGTGGGCTGGCAATTCCCAGCTTTATCGGGGTGGGAAAAGCTTCCAACGCCGGTGTTGAACTCTGAAGCCATTTGAATGCGAAGCACACAAGCTTGAAGAAAGGGGATAAACAGTGCCTCTTGTCTGTGAGGGTCTCTTTGTGCCAAGAAGCATGTATTCTCCATGGGAGTCAGAAGTTCAAGAGTGAAAGTTCTAGCTGTAAACCTGCCAGCATTTTTGTAATGTTGTAGTTCAATTAACCATTTTGGCCTGAAGAAGGTATTAGAAAAGCTTATGCATATGAGATGATAGAAGTAGGTGGGGGTTTGGTGTAGTCCAGCATTGTTCCTTTATCTTATTATGCATGCTGGTAGGACTCAGCTCTTGGCAGAGAAGGAAGGGGTAGTCCCAGCCTGATTATCTCCTGATATACAGTATACTAGGACTGCAATTCTCTGAGTTCCCAGCCAGCTTGGGTCAGGCAGTTGCTTGTGTAGGCTACATCTCTCCAAGCTTTGGGTCCAGTGTTTCTGGAAGGTACCAGCTTGGGAAGACTGCTATACGTTAACTAGCCATGGTTTATCAAGGCCCAAATGCAATTTACAGATGTTCCTGTCCTACTCTGCTCTTTTTCCCCCTGCAAGTTCTGATTCAGTGTGACAAAAGAAATTTTGTTTTAGACATTAATTCCTTCCTGGTTGGAAGGTGGTGTGCTTGCCTTGAATTTGGTCAGAGATATCCTATCTTGCATTGCACAATCCTCCCTGCGTAGCCTCCCTGGCTATCCATAATTTAATTAAGCCTAAAAGCAACACATCATGAAAGAACATCTACCATTAGAGTTTTCCACTTACTGACATTGTCACCGCTAAAAGCGAGTCTGTCCATGAAGAAATTGTTGAAAGATGCCTCCTTCCCTTGGAGGTGTTCAGAAAAATCACCTACCTACCTGCTCTGCTGACGTATTTAGTGGGGGATTTCAAAAGGTCATTTGTATCCAGTTGTAATTCCTGCATTAATATGAGCTATTATGTGGTGTATATTAAGAAAGGTTATAAAAATATGCATTCCATCTTGTTTTACCATTTCTCAAGATAGTGCATGTTTTCAAGTACAAAGAAAACTTATTTAATATATGAAGAGATGCTGTTAAGTCCACTATATCCATCAAAGCTAAATTTATGTCACTTTTGTTAATTTATGTCATTTGTATCATTCAATAATTGTTATAAATGGAAAAAGACTCTGAAGAAAAATTTGTCAGTTGTATCCAAAGTCCGCTGAACTGATAATCATTATATTTGCTACATATAAATAAATAACATGTAAGACTTTAAAATGTAATAATGGAAGAAGTTACTTTGTTCAATATTTTACATAATTTATATATTGAATAGGATTGTTCTGTACACAGTTCTATTGTTCATCAAATAATTATCTCCCTTTTGACTAAAATTCTACTTTTTTTGCATGCCTGCTTTCAGTCAAGTTTGCACTTTTATATTTTTAATTCAATTCAATAAATTAATCAGAATAGAGCTGGAAGGGACCTTCGAGGTCTTCTAGTCCAACCCCTTGCTCAAGCAGGAGACCGTATAACATTTCAGACAAGTGACTGTCCAGTCTCTTCTTAAAAATCTCCAGTGATGAAGCACCCACAACTTCTGAAGGCAAGCTGTTCCACTGGTTAATTGTCCTCCCTGTTAGGAAGTTTCTTCTCAATTCCAGGATGCTTCTCTCCTGGATTACTTTCCATCCATTGTTTCTTGTCCTGCCCTCTGGTGCTTTGGAAAATAAATTGACCCCCTTCCTCTTTGTGGTGGCCTCTCAAATACTGAAATACTGCTATCATGTACCCTCTAGTCCTTCTTTTCTCTAGACTAGCCAAACCCAAATCCTGCAACCATTCTGGCGTGTAACAGATATGTATTGTGAAACCTATTGAAACCTATTCAATCCCAGATAAGAAGAGGACAAAGAGAGAACTTGAGATTGCCCACAAGTGCTCCATATAGTTGCTCCTTGCGTGGAGACTGCACGACAGCCCTCTCTGGTGGGCTTAAAGCTCTGAGAGACCAGGGAATGACCAACTTGCTGAAATCACTGTCGGCACCTTCAAAAAGAACATTGGGTTTACATATGTTTTTTTCTAATCACTTTTGGATATTGCTTGTTAACTGCTTTTCAGCTACTATATTAGAAACCTTTGGATTTACAGCACCTAGTGAGTTTCCTTCAATTCTCAGTAAAAAGGTTTTAAATACAAATTTAAGGACTTAAAAAAATCTTTTAGAATAAATAGCAAAAGGGTGATTTGAACTTTGATTTTGGAAAGTTACAAATAGACTAATGATCCAGATGAATTTAAAATAAGCTTTTGGAAGTAATTGTAAGAATCATTCCAGCAGGAAAATGTTTTTATTTTGGATTCTCTTAAAAAAAAAAAAGATGAGACTTGGCAGGTTATAAATTAGAGAGGACTAGAAGGAACTAAAATTATAAATAAAGGAGAAGAACACTTAAATTTGGCGCTCTAATATAGAATGAAGCAATATGTTTCAACATTGGATATATTAAACAATATTTTTGAAAACTGAACACAGTAGTTAATTTTTAAAGCATCTTTATAAATAAACTGTTTAAAAGATGTTATGAAAGAGGAAAAAGTTATATGACAAAATTGAAATT
>QLTV01003687.1:338619-349606 GCA_003457575.1 Thermophis baileyi | reverse complement strand
ATATTTATGTTTTTATCAGTGGTGGGTTTCAAATTTTTTTACTACCGGTTCTGTGGGCATGGCTTGGTGAGCGTGGCTTGGTGGACGTGGCAGGAGAAGGATACTGTAAAATCTCCATTTCCTCCCAACTACAGGGGAAGGATACTGCAAAATCTCCATTTCCTCCCCACTACAGGGGAAGGATACTGCAAAATCTCCATTCCCTCCCCACTCCAGGGGAAGGTTACTGCAAAATCCCCATTTCCTCCCGATCAGCTGGGACTCGGGAGGCAGAGAATAGATGGGGGCGGGGCCAGTCAGAGGTGGTATTTATCGGTTCTCCGAACTACTCAAAATTTCAGCTACCGGTTCTCCAGAACTGGTCAGAACCTGCTGAAACCCACCTCTGGTTTTTATAGACTTTATGGATTTTAAATAATTGAAATATTAACACTATGATATGGTACCTAGATTGTTCCAAATTATAAATTATATTACCAGCATGTGCCCTATGGCATGTCAGAATGTCACATGAATTGTTGTTGTTTTAAAAAATACTCTTGCTTTTATTCCTAAAAGTCTAAGGAATTCCTAAAATTCCTAAGAATGTTTAAGCAAGTCGATAGTCCCAATTCCTAAGTTTAAATGGGAATTCCCAATTCCCAAGTTTAAATTCTTTCCTAAAGAGGTGCACATGTTTTTGTTAAACCACACATCTACATCAGATTTTTACTCTGTGGTGATTTTATCCTTACTGATTTACTTAGGGTGATCGCTAAAATATTTTGGATATGGAATTCACAGTTATAGCACTAATCGTTCAACTCCAGTTCTAAATAACCCCTAAGAACTCAGTGGAACTTATTTCTTGTTTGCAAATGTTGATAGTCATATAATTCTTGTTGACTTAAGAAGATATGTTGATCGTTGTCTGGGAAATACAAAGTAAGCTAAACCAGCTAGATAGATGAATGATGGAAAGCCATAAAATTGTGAATATTTTCACAGGTATTAACAGAACACTTTTTTTCTGGACAAATACTACCGCCTCCTTTCTTATCCCTCTAAAAGCCAACCAAACAAAAGAATTATATTTGCTTTATTTAGTAGTACATACTGGATGTATGCAAGAAGAAAAAAGATTGCAGTTTCTAACTGCTGAATATTTCAAAAGGAGCGAATTGAATCTTTTGTAATTGCTTAATTAAGCATAATTATGTAAGTCAAGGGAGCTGTAAATAGTTCACATTATGTGTCAAGATGAACTGTGTTTATTTTTTAAGAGCAATCTTCAGCCCTTGGAGGCCTGAAAGAACATTTTGCCAATAGCTATTTACATGCAGACACTGTCTTTTCCCCATTCCAGTAGGAAGTGAGTTTGCCCGTAAATCAAGCAATTGTTTAAACTTCATAATGGGCCTAAATTAGCTTTGAGTGTCTCCACTTAGGATTGACTAATTTAAAATAAAATAAGCAGATTCTGTGTATTAAATTACGGCTGGCCAGTGGCAATATTATTGGTGTACAAACAAATGATGTAGAAATAGTAAAGAATATCACATGTACTCCATCAACATTTGCTGCTTCTACCTATGCTTTCAGTAGGTTTATCTCTTAGGGTTTCTCTTAAAGGGCTGTGTCAATCCATCAGATTTTAGAACAAAGAATAAAAGGGTTGGAAGGGACTTTGGAGGCTTTCTAGTCCAACCCCTTATGACCTGCAGGGTCCCTTCCAGCTCTGTTACTCTGTTGAACTTGTTAAACATTATTTTGCTTTAAGATAGTTGGAGAAAATACATGCTGAACAAATATGTAACATTGTGGTGTTAGAAACAGATATTCTTTTGTTTGAGTACTGTTAGAAAGAGACCCTGCTAAGGGGACATTCCTTAATGCCAAAAAGATAGATAAGAAAAAGCTATGCTTGCAAAATATTTTATGGGTAGTTATGGGGAGGTGTTGATGAACATGTCAGAGATGCTGTTGTCTCTAAGGCGCCTCGGGATTAGCTGTGATCGGTCATTGTATCCGATGTAGGAGGGGAATGGGGGGGCATCGAGGCAGGGAACTATAAAATGTAATGTTTTTGAAATTTTAAGGTGTGGCTTTTGGCTCAAACCTCAATTTAAGGTCAGGCTGAAAGATCCATCGCACTTTGCAAACTGCTATTATTATTTCTTTTTAAAATAAAATCTCTTTGTTTTCACTGATCCAAGTTCTTTGTTGGTGGATTTATTTCCAACAAATTGGTGGAGAATGCAGGCACTCTTTTGTTTTCTTCTGATGCCCTGAATGGTGGGGTCGAGTGAGAAAGGCATTCCCTGTTGATTTCAACAGTCCAAGGTTGGCTCAGCTGTTCAGAAGCACGGACAAAACACGAATCCCCATTTTAAATAGTGATTGGTTCAAAACGGAAAGAGAGGGAAGGGACCAGATTTATGAGATTGCCAGGACAGACCGGGCAACTTTTGTGCACGAACCTAGCGTTAAGTAGTTCTGGTGAAATAAGAACACACTCCCTAGGCGGTTGGGGGTTGGGTAGGACTGTGAGAATCTGAGACTTGTGTGAGAGGTGTGTGGATGAAACGTCCCTAGCAGTCAATAGGATTGCGGTAAAGGACAGAGTGCTGTAGAACAAGTTGGTAAGGATTACTCTCAGTCTGGTAACTAACCATGGTCAATGTAAATGGGTTCCAAGAGAAATGTGTGAAGAAAATTTGGAAAAATCCGAAGTTAAAGACAGACCCTCAGAGCTCCCTAGGGAATATATCAGATAATTGGGGAAAACCACCCTATCGTAAATTAATTACCAAATTGGGTCTAACTAAGAATAAAGAAGAAAATGTTTATTGTTTTTCCCACCCGGGGTTTAGTAGGTAATAAAAAGGTAAAGCCTGTCTAAATGGGAAGACTCAGATAATTTGACTTGATCAATTTGATGTGATTTCTGTTAAAAATTCTTAGATGTGCATCTATAATAATAGCGTGTAGAATTGAATGGGATTGAATTGATTGTGATATGTTTGGCCGGCCGGCAAACTAAGTAAATTTCTCAGCTTGGGCTGAACAAATATGTAACATTGTGGTGTTAGAAACAGATATTCTTTTGTTTGAGTACTGTTAGAAAGAGGCCCTGCTAAGGGGACATTCCTTAATGCCAAGAAGATAGATACGAAAAAGCTATGCTTGCAAAATATTTTATGGGTAGTTATGGGGAGGTATTGATGAACATGTCAGAGATGCTGTTGTCTCTAGGGCGCCTCGGGATTAGCTGTGATCGGTCATTATATCTGATGTAGGAGGGGCATGGGGGGGGCGTTGAGGCAGGGAACTATAAAATGTAATGTTTTTGAAATTTTAAGGTGTGGCTTTTGGCTCAAACCTCAATTTAAGGTCAGGCTGAAAGATCCATCGCACTTTGCAAACTGCTATTATTATTATTTCTTTTTAAAATAAAATCTCTTTGTTTTCACTGATCCAAGTTCTTTGCTGGTGAATTTATTTCCAACACCCATGCCCATGGCAGGAGATTCTGCTGGATTTCATCATCAGCTCTTTCTGATCAGGTGTTATAAAAACAGGACAACATGCTATAAACTCAGGAATCAAAAACTTTGTGCATACAGTTTGGAGAAAAGATCTTGTAATCAATAATATGAATGAACCCTTTCTGCATGCAGTTAGTTCCTTTAATGATCAAAAATAAAATAATACTTTCTTATTATTTTACTCTTTTAGGAAAGGTGATGCAACTTGAACTGATAATTCTCAAAACGATGTTTAGCATGTTCAATACCAATTGTTCTCATAATAATATGGGAACAATTATGCTTATATTGATTTTAGGTACTGTATCCTTATACCTTATAATTATCCTTATATTGATTTTAGATGTCCTGTACAATTTTAACCCACGAAGTCAAATTTAGCTCACTCATGTGCACCATGCTTGAAAATCCATTGTCTGGGGATCTGTTGAATCACCTCCTTTTAATATTGTTTTGGGGGTGCAAAAATGAGACAGAAGTTGTCAGCTTAAATTAGCAAGCTACTGTAGATGGGTGAATTGACTCGGTTTAACTCAATAGGGGTCAGCCCCACTAGATAGATCAGACCAAGAAATCAACTCCACAAGAAGACTAAAACTATTTTTATTGAGTTTGGTTATACAGTAAAAACAGAAGCTTGCAATTCTGGCTATGTTGTACTTCCTCTTCCTTTAAATAATTCAATGAATAGAGAGACATTTTCCAAATGTAATCTCATTGTTTGAACTTAACGTGTGTGCCCTTTTGCCTACAGCTCCTGTATATTTCTGACAAAGTCTGTTTTCTCTATAATAGACCATTGGAACTGGCCTTTGCTCATAACGTTCTTGTGATACCCTTTTGACATTTATCCTTCAGTGTGCTACAACAATGTCTTTATCTTGTTCCCATGTTATGAGTGAGAAAGGCCTAGATCATTCTTTATTGTACTTAAAGTAGTATTTCCTTCTGAATAGTGGCACCATCCTAGGGCAACCTTACCCTCACTCTCCGACTGCGTCAGCCTTTCCTTGTTAGGAAGTTGGAATTGGCAGTGACTGGGGACAGCAATAAAAACAACCAGTTTCATGCCATGTAATTTTCAAGGACAGGTGGAGAGATCAACTCAACAGTGGAAAAACACCCATAAAGAACCAGTGTAGCATACTGGTTAATGGGTTAAAACTTTGAACTTGTATTGTCCGAGACCCACATTCATGTCTGTGTCAATCATCAATCTCACAAGGTGGCTTTGGGACTGCAATTCTGAGTCCTCCTCCTCTCCAGGGTGGCAATAAAATTAAATTAATCTCTCCTGAGTGAAGAGATAAGATATAAATTCAGAAAATAGGAAGATAGACAGATAGATGCAGCAGACAGGTCAAATATCAAGAACATTGTCAAAGAAAATCTCTGGACAAGCCTTTTCAAATAACATTAGGAAGACAAAAACCTAAAATAAACATGAGCTGTTATTGCAGGCCTGAAAAAATCATAAACTGAAAGCAGTTTCCAAGCCTGTGCTTTTACAGAAGATGTTTTGAGGAGTATATGGATTTATTTAACTGACAAGATTATGATCAGTTATCCACTGAAGGCTTTTGTCTGCTAACCTAAGAGGAATTATTGAGTCTGTCATCTGCACCTCTATAACTGTCTGGTTTGGTTCTGCAACCCAACAAGACAGACACAGACTTCAGAGGATAATTAGAACTGCAGAAAAAAACAATTGCTACCAACCTGCCTTCCATTGAGGACCTGTATACTGCACGAGTCAAAAAGAGGGCTGTGAAAATATTTACAGACCCCTCACATCCCGGACACAAACTGTTTCAACTCCTACCCTCAAAACGATACTATAGAGCTTTTTTCCTTTTTTCCCGAACGCCATCACTCTGCTAAACAAATAATTCCCTCAACACTGTCAAACTATTTACTAAGTCTGCACTACAATTAATCTTCTCATCGTTCCTATCACCCATCTCGTCCCACTAATGCCTGTATGACTGTAATTTTGTTGCTTGTATCCTTACGATTTATATTGACTGGTTCCTACTATGATTTGATTGCTTATTTGTACCCGGACTATCATTAAGTGTTGTACCTTATGATCCTTGACGAACGTATCTTTTCTTTTATGTACACTGAGAGCATATGCACCAAGACAAATTCCTTGTGTGTCCAATCACACTTGGCCAATAAAATTCTATTCTATTCTAATTTAGCACATTCCAGCTATTGATAAACCACTCTCTCTGAACCTGGAAAAAGTAATTACATATACACGTAGGCCCTAAGATGTAGGGTTTTATTTAGTTTTGGGCTTTCTTTGCAGTTTTTCCACTGTAATTTTTGTAGCTGATGCCAAAAAAGTAAAACTGTGGGTCAAATAAACAAACAAACAAACAAAAACTTTAAATACAGTAAAAAAAATTATTGCCTTGGAAAATATAATGTTTCCATCATTGCAAAGTACATTTTGCATTTTTATTGTCACCAGAAGTTTCCTCACTGAGAATTTATATTCTAGAAAACACCATTGATGTGTATTTGAGATATGACCAAAATTTTTGCAGCTTTTTCTGGCTTATTTTTGTAATAAATTCGAATATTAAAGATTTATATTTCCTTAACTATCTTGTAATTCACAAAAATCTCTGAGATTTTTTTATCTGAAAATTTCTAAGCCCCCTTTAATAATTCATTCAATGTATAACTGAATGTTCTGAATCATACACACATCCCAGCTGAAAAAGGTAAATTTATAGTTACCAGTATGGTCATATTACATGCAAATCATGAGCCTATTCACTTTTAGAATAGCTATTTTAATTTATATATTTAAGAGAAAGAGAGAGAGAGAGAGAAAGGTGAGAGATATTTGGTTATTGTTTCACAAACATAGCAACATTACCAATGATTTATATGATGTATGCCCAGTTGCATGGACTAAATTAAAATATAGGTAAAGAGATTGGCAATAATCTGCATTTAATAATATTTGGAGAATACTAGTAAAAAAAATACAAAAGCCAGGAAAACCTTATTGTTCATTAAATATGTTTGGAAGATGTACTGTTTAGATGAAAGTAACTGGGTAATCACAACTTTGATTAAGCTACTATTTCTTTAAACAAGATTTTACTTCCATGATCAATAATTGTTACTGTGGCTTGTATTCTTTTCTAACATGTCCATTTTTTAAAAGCCATTTTGTTAATGTATATGGGGAGGTCCTTGTTATCTTACCAATGAATTAAATTATTTCTGGAGCACATTTTGAAATCTAGTTCTATTTACTAAATTACTATATTTACTAAATTAAAGACTTAGAATGAGGGAGTGCATGATTTAGACCAAGGGTGTCAAACTCCAGGCCCGCAGGCTGGATCCGGCCTGCAGAGTGCTTAGATCTGGCCCGTGGGGCTGCCCTGGAAACAGCGAAGGACCGGCCCATGGTGCCTCTGCCAGGAAAAACGGAGCTCGGGAGGGCCGCAGGCGGCCTTCCTGAGGTCTGTTTTCGCTGGCAGAGGGTTGCAGGAGGCTATTGCAGGCAAAAACGGAGCTCAGGAGCCCGTTTTCGCTGGCAGAGCATTCAGGCCACCACAGGCACCCCCGACACGAGTGACGTCAAGCTGGCCACGCCCCCTGGCCACGCCCCCCCCAAGGTCAAACACAACCCTGATGTGGCCCTCAATGAAATCGAGTTTGACACCCCTGATTAGACCATTCAGCATAAACTTTCACCTCTTCCTGCAATCCAGTTGATCCACCCAAACACAGCCAACAATGGCAGAATTCCAAAGGTGCTTTTTCAAGAGGCAACTGCACTTTCTTGTTTTTCTTTGAAGACGTTTCACTTCTCATCCAAGGAGCTTCTTCAGCTCTGACTGGATGCTGGGGAATGGAAGGATTTATATTCCTTGCAGACAGCTGGTCATTTGCATTCTTTTAGAGAGTCGTTGAGGCCACTTGGAGGTTTATCTGTGTCCTCAGATAAAAAAAACCATCTATGTTAAGGTGAAATCCACCTCCTTAATAATCCTTAGTCAAATTAAAAAGGCTTAATCTACTTTAATCAGTTGTAATGTATAAATGGCTTAACAAGGGAGAGGCACTTGAATTCCATTTATTCTGCCCTCTCAGCATAGAATCAATCTGCCAGATGTTTTAAAAATATACTACAATGCTGTATTTAAACTTCATAATTTTCAAACTTTCAGCAGCCAGCTTCCTTCCTTCCTTCCTTCCTTCCTTCCTTCCTTCCTTCCTTCTCCATACACATAATTACACATATAATCCTGTTCTTTGCTAAAATATTGCCAATATATTTAAATTGCAGCATAGTTATCTTATGCATTAAAAACAATCCTCACTTCTCTCTCAATGATCTTTTCCTTCCCTTTAATACCCAAGAAGCCAGTCTGGTGTTAGTGGTTAAGACATCAGGCTAGAAACTGGGAGAACGTGAGTTCCAATCCTGCCTTGGGCACAAAGCCAGCTGAGTGACCAAGGATCAGGCCCTCTTGCTCAGTCCTTGGAGACAGGCCACTTCTGAAAAATCTTGCCAAGAAAACTGCAGGGACTTGCAATATCGTACCATGTATTTACCATTAATAATTGATGTATTGAAAGACAGAGACATGACAGGGTTCCTGCCCTCTGGAACACCCAACCGCCTGAGCTGAGATAGGGTCCCACCCTCCTGATTTTGCAAAGAGCCTTAAGACTGGCTTGGGGAGCCAATGGGGGAGCTTCACACTGGAGGTGGTTGCCTAATTAAAACCTAATCCCACCTCCCCCCCCCTGTAGATCCAGCTCTACCATCTTGTGTTAATGATTTTATCTGCTGTGTTGTACCTGTGGCCTCCTCTAAGAAGGCATCCTGAAGTAACTTGAAGTCACCTTTAGGTCTAGCGTGACCCCAGTACAAACAGTACAAACCTACATCTATAGTACGTAATTTTGTTTCCATTAGCAGGACAATTAGGCAGACCTGTCCAGCTCTTTAGAACAGGGGTCTCCAAGCTTGGCAACTTTAAGACTTGTGGACTTCAACTCCTAGAATTCTGGGAGTTGAAGTCCACAAGTCTTAAAGTTGCCAAGGTTGGAGACCCCTGCTTTAGAGAGCAGGACGAAAGCAGCCATGGCAGGGAAAGAGGACCTGAGCAGAAGGGACAGCATCAGACTGAAACACCCATCAGATGCTTCTCTCATCATCTCTTACTTACTTACTACTCTTTTACTTACTGGTCATCTGACTTCCTCCCATGCTCAGCCAGATGCAGGGGTGGTCCCCCCCCAAAAAATCAAGTGGGTGCCTGGAACAGGGTTACAAAGGGTGAGGCTTTGAACAGAAGACACCATTTTGACCTTTGGGAACTCTCTTGGTGGATTCCCCTGCCACGGTGATGAGCGGCAAAACCTAAAAGATTTCACACACCTTGAGAGGCACCAGAGTAAAGGGGGAAATAGTACAGGCAGTCCTCGACTTATGACCAAAGCTTCTGCTGTTAAGTGAGACATTTGTTAAGTGAGTCTTGCCCTATTTTATGACCATTCTTACCACCGTTGTTAAGGGAATCATTGCAGTTGACAAGTTGGTAACCCGGTTGTTATCTGGATTCCCCGTGGACTTTGCTTGTCAGAAGGTTGCAAAAGGGGATCACAGGACCTTGGGACACAGCAATAGTCATTAAGTACCACATGAACCCGTTGCCAAGCACCTGAATTTTGATCACAGGATCATGGGGATGCTTCAAAGGTCGTAACTGTGAAAAACGGTAATAAGTCACCTTGTTCAGTGCCGTTGAAACTTTGAACGGTCACTAAAAGAACTGTTGTAAGTCGAGGGCTACCTACTTTCCTTCTGGCCCAGCAGAGGGCAGCTTATGCCCATCAGGGGGAAGAAGGGAGGAAATTTATTTATTTATTTGGAAAATTTATTTTGCCGCCTATTCGCACATGGCGACTCAAGGCAGCTTACACAAATATAAAAACAGCATATACTGTGTAAAAAAATGAATAGAAGAAAATAATCAAATAATCAAATAATATAATAGCCCCCCATCCCCCATCCCGGCGACAACACATATTCATACAAGCCATTTAATGGGCTCCATGCCGTTCTGGGTTCCCTAGGCCCGCTGGCAGAACCAGGTCTTCAGCGTCTTCCAGAAGATGGTAAGATGGCGACCAAGGCAGACGCCTAGCCACTTCGCTGGAGAATAGTAATAGGGAAAATACCAAAAATCTTTGGGATAGAGACAAGACTAGAAACAACCAAACTAAGAAAACAGAATTAGATTAAGTGCTAAATATTAATATAATAATAATTAGGTTCTAGGACCAGCGGAACCATAATTAATAAACGGAAAACGATAAACCACGTGGAAGTCAAAGCCATCTGAGGAAAAGGCTGGTGGAAAACTTCACTTTGCCGCCACCCTCCAAGCGCCAGAGGCCGAATACTCCGACACAACGGAGAGAGACCAGAGTGCTAGATTCCACGGCAATTATCGTAAGTTAGATCCCTGCGAGCAACTCCCATGAGCAATCCCCTGAAAGAGATCCCACGGCAGAATCCTACGGTGCCCGGTGAGCGATCCCCCAGCGGAGCGACTAATTCCCAACGCCCAACTAATCCGGTGAGCAATCCCAGGCGGAACGACTAATTTCCGACGCCCAACTGAGTTCTGCCCCAGCGAGAGAATCTCCCCTGGAGCCCAACGTGTTAATTCCTGACGCCCAGCTGAACCCAGTGTGCAGATCCCAGACACCCAGCTGAGCTTTACCCCAGCAAGAGAATCTACCCCGGAGCCCAGCGAGTGCCAACAGCCCTGCGGAGCCTAGAGCATGATCCCCTGAGGAGCACAGCTGAAATCTGCCCCCAGCGTGGACATCTCCCCCAGAGCTCTGAAGAACCGGAGAGCGACCCCCAAATGATTAACCGGGAGGAGAGTCACCACGTGAAGGATCGGCAGGAATCAAGGAGAGCTGCATTGTTCTAGCCAGCGTGATCCCCTTAGGAGCACAGCTGAGATCTGCCCCCAGCGTGGTCATCTCCCCCGGAGCTCTGAGGAACCGGAGAGTGACCCCCCTGAAAGATTAACCGGGAGGAGGAGAGTCACCACGTGGAAGGACCGGCAGGAGCTAAGGAGAGCTGCATTGTTCCAGCCACTGGAGGCTCGGAAAGGAGCCTCCAGACACCACGTGGAAGGACCGACAAGAGCAACGTTGCTCAGGCGATTGATTGACTACAGTACAGTTTATTGACAGAAGTACAGAAATGAATGAGTGATCACATAATATCTATCAGAATAATTGAATGATAATTAATTAATAGCTAATTACTAACACAGTAATTGATTGGTAACTAATTAACTAGTGATTGTTATTGATTAGTGTGACATACATTAAGAGATAAATAATTGTTATTGATTAGTTGGTTGATTAAACAATGGATTAATTGATTGATGTGT
>QLTV01003687.1:320171-334464 GCA_003457575.1 Thermophis baileyi | reverse complement strand
ACAAAACTATATGCTACACTGTCCTACCTGTCAATCACTACTTCAGCTTCAACCGCAACAACACACGAGCTCACAATAGATACAACCTTAATGTAAACCGCTCCAAACTTGATTGCAAAAAATTCGACTTCAGCAACAGAGTGGTCAATGCCTGGAATACATTACCCGACTCTGTAGTTTCTTCCCCAAACCCCCAAATCTTTAACCTTAAACTGACTACCATTGACCTCACCCCATTCCTAAGAGGTCTGTAAGGGGCGTGCATAAGTGCACCAGCGTGCCTACCGTCCCTGTCCTAAAGTCCCCATGTATTCGAAAAATATGTACTCGAAAAATATGTACTCAAACTATGTTTGTACTTATTATATACTCACATTAATATTTATACTTTACCTGTAATCATATACATGCTTGACAAAATAAATAAATAAAATAAATAAAATAAATAAGAGTGTTAGAGTGGGGGCCATTCTAATCTCTGGGGGGAATGATGTTGCAGAGAGAGGGAGCCACCACGGAGAAGGCTCTTCTTCTGGGTCCCACCAGGTGTATCTCTTTAGGGGATAGGACCCGCAACATTCCTTGTCTCCCCGCTCTAGTGGGTTGGGTAGATGTGACTGGTAAGAGATAGTCCCTCAGATAACCTGGTCCCAAGCCATGAAGGACTTTAAAGGTGACAACCAGCACCTTGAATTGCACCCAATGCAGCTCCCGCAGGATTGTGCTGTGGGTAAAGGCAATGCACATCTAGCCAGCATTTCTTGATTGGTGGTGCTCAGAAGTGACCCAAAGGAGGAAACTGCTGTGAGAATCGTGGTGCTGACACAAGCAGCTGAATTTAAGGGGCCTTGGCTAGTATTGTTGTTTTCTGCCCCAAAAGAGCAAAGGGAGGGGTTCCAAGATTTTCTGCTTCAGGGGGCAAAACTGGCATGACAGGTTGTATGCAGGGCTGTCTTCAGAATGTGGTTTAAAAAAAAAAGTCAAAATGATGGCTTGAAGGAGTGATCCAAGCTCTGTCTATTTTCTCTGTCAGACGTTGCTCCTTCATAACTCCCATCTTGACTTCCCAACTTTGGCAACTTTAAGATGTGTGAACTTCAATTACCAGAATTCCCCAGCCAGCCACATGTTTTAAAGTTGCCAAGGTTGGGAAAGTGATGTTGTAGCTGGACCCCATTGGCTGGATTCCACTTGGTTGGACAGCCAGCCTCATTTATCCATCAGTCTCATCTCTCGGGTCCTATCTGAAAAATTGGCCAAGTCGTTAAGGCCCATTTTACCCATTTTCCAATGTCAAAGTTGGAGGAACCATGTGAATGGAGGAATTACGTTTAAATCTGAACCAGCCCAGTAGAAGTCTAGGGAGATTCTCGGTCATCCAGGTCATAGTTGTCCCAAGGGTGCTTTTTCAGCAGTCAACTGGACTTTCTTATTTTTTTCTTCTTTGAAGACATTTCGCTCCTCATCCAAGAAGCTTCTTCAGCTCTGACTGGATGGTGGGGAATGGAAGGAATTCCATTCATCCTTCCATTTCCCACCATCCAATCAGAGCTGAAGAAGCTTCTTGGATGAGGAGCAAAACGTCTTCAAAGAAAAAACAGAAAGTCCAGTTGCCTCTTGAAAAAAGCACCTTTGGAACAGCCCAGTAGAACTATCTGCAAAGAGATAAGAAGGCTGCCGGTGAGAACGACAGAAAAAGAGTTGAAGAGGAGAAGTAAGGCAATGAAGGCGTCCATTAGGGAAGATTAACAGATTAACAGAGTTGGAAGGGACCTTGTAGGTCATCTAGTCCACCCACCCCCCCGCCGCTCAAGCAGGAGACCCTACACCGTTTCTGACAGACGGCAGTCCAGTCTCCCCTTGAAAGCCTCCAGTGATGAAGCTCCCACAACTTCTGAAGGCAACTTCTGTTCCATTGGCTGATTGTTCTCACTGTCAGAAGGGAAGGGTGAGGGAGCGCCCTCACAGGGGTGGGAAGGAGAGGAGCGCTTTGCACATGCACAGAGACTGTCTCGGATGCCCGGGCTTCGCCCACCGAGAGGCATCGCGTTCCTTCCCCCGCTCCTCGGCCCCAATTGCCCTCTCGGTTAAACTCGGGGCTTGCAGGAGAGACCAGGAGCGGCTGGTCCAAGAGGCGGCGACGGCAGCTCCGTTGCCATTGGTGGGCCGCGCCGGTCTTAAAGTCCACGCCACTCGCCTGGGCTGCTGAAGCGGCGAAAAGATGGTTTGCTCAGCGCGGCTCCCCCTCGCCCGTTTGCCCCGGTTCTTGGCCGGGAAGAAGGCCGGCACGGCGCGAGCCCTCCCGGGGAGAGGTAAGTGGAGGCAGCCGGGAAGGAGCCCTCTGGAGACGCTCTTTCGCTCGCTCGCCTTCGCTCGGCGAGAGGAGTGTCAGCCTTTCCCCGGGGATGGTGACCGCCGTGCCTCTGAGCATGTCCAGAGTGCATTTGCAGTCGCAAAGAGCAGGATGCTCTCCCACAGCCCCAGAGGGGCGGGTGTTGTCTCGATCCACTCCCTTTTCATTCAAATAGGAGAAGCCACAAAAGTGCTTTCTTAAAATGCGGTCGCACTCCAAACCGCAGCCCCTGTTAAACAACTTTCTTTTCTTTTCTTTTCTTTTCTTTTCTTTTCTTTTCTTTTCTTTTCTTTTCTTTTCTTTTCTTTTCTTTTCTTTTCTTTTCTTTTCTTTTCTTTTCTTTTTTCTTTTCTTTTCTTTTCTTTTCTTTTCTTTCTCTCTCCCTCTCCCTCTCCCCCCCTCTCTCTCTCTTTCTTTCTTTCTTTCTTTCCCTCTCCCTCCCTCCCTCTCTTTCTTTCTTTCTTTCTTTCTTTCTTTCTTTCTTTCTTTCTTTCTTTCTTTCTTTCTTTCTCTCTCCCTCTCCCTCTCCCTCTCCCTCTCCCTCTCCCTCCCTCCCTCCCTCCCTCTCTCTCTCTCTCTCTCTCTCTTTCTTTCTTTCTTTCTTTTCCTTCCTTCCTTCCTTCCTTCCTTCCTTCCTTCCTTCCTTCCTTCCTTCCTTCCTTCCTTCCTTCCTTCCTTCCTTCCTTCCTTCCTATTAACCACAAGTATTAAGTATATACAGTATGTATATACAATACAGTATATACATATACAGTATTATTAGCATAATACTGTATGCACTTATATAATACAGTATATAATGTGAGTGAAAGATCTGGCGGAGGCTGCGGGAGTGGGGGCAGAATGAGAAAGGGTGGGGACACCCATTCCCTCCTCCTGCGTTCTGCCCAGGTCAAGAGTGTCGTGGGAAGGCGAGAACGCGCGCCCGCGACTTTGCGCCCGTGATTTGGGAATTCAGCACGGGGCAAAATTACACGGTAACCACCCACTCCTGTTCGCGTTGCACTTTTCCTAACTGGCACCTCGGAATCAGCTCACTGCCGTAGATGGGGTAGTGTGTCCGACCTTGTTTACCCGGAAATCAATGCGTTAGGATGCGGTTCAGTGTCTGCCCCAACACAGGGAGCTTGATCTTTTGCACGAGATTAGGCCTAGTGAGGGGGAAATGCAGGATTTTCCTTCTAAAGTACTAGAGCGGGGTGAGACTCGAGAATTGGCGGATGGGTGAGGCTTGGACACCCCCCCCCTCACTCCCTTACTGAGGACCGTGGGGAAAGAGTGGATTCACTCGAAAGCCACTGACCTAATGCAACCCGGTGCGTTTAGGTCAATATTTTTCAAACTTGGCAACTTAAAGATGGGTGGACTTCATCCTGGCTGAGGAATTCTGGGAGTTGAAGTCCATCCCATCTTCAAGTTGCCAAATTTGAAAAACTCGAACCTCGTTTATAACCCCCAGGCCACGCTGGAGATGATGGAGGAAGTTGATCCTTCATTTTCTTGTAGTCCTGTAGACCCAAGCAACTGTCATTGGTATCCCTGATGAGTGGGGATTATTATAGAGGATGAGACCCCACACAATTGGAGGGCACTGGTTTGGGGGAAAGAGGATGATTGAAGTCAAAGCTAGCGAGCCACTGAGCGAAGCACCGCACTGGAGCGAGCAGACCCTGGACGGGGAGAAAGATCTGGAGCGGGGAGCTGAGATGGGTCGTAAGCGCGCAATCAGCTCGTGGCTGGAGGGGAAAGCGATCTCGAACCGCTGCCGCTACAGATCGGATAATTGGCCCTTTAAGAGAAATGGTTTTGGGCAAGCCAAAGTGCACTGAGCCCCTCACACTGGGTTTATAATCGAGATCTGAAGTCTATGGAGATTCTCAGTCATCCAGGTTATCCCAAAGGTGCTTTTTCGGGAGGCAACTGGACTTTCTTGTTGTTTCTTTTCTTTTGAAGACGTTTCGCTTCTCATCCAAGAAGCTTCTTCAGCTCTGACTGGATGGTGGGGAATGGAAGGATTTATATTCCTTGCAGGCATATAAATCCTTGCAGGAATATAAATGACCACCTGTCTGCAAGGAATATAAATCCTTCCATTCCCCACCATCCTGTCAGAGCTGAAGAAGCTTCTTGGGTGAGAAGTGAAACATCTTCAAAGAAGAAAAAATAAGAAAGTCCAGTTGCCTCCTGAAAAAGCACCTTTGGGACAATCGAGATCAGAGTTTTTCAAACTTGGCAACTTGAAGAGGAAGACTTCATGCTGACTCAGGAATTCTGGGAGTTGAAGTCCATCCCCTGCTTTTAAGCACAATCCCCCATTCTGAGAGGGGAGACGGGCCGCCGGCATCCTTCATTCAAGCCAGAGCTGGTCTCTCCAGCTGGGACGATGCACTAGCGAGAACCCAGCAAGGGCAGCCGTGGGCCAAATGTTGCTGAACTCTTGCTGAACTGCCCCTCCCAGGGTTTCCCCATTGGTGTCGCCTGTGGGTGTCTGCAGTGCTCCTCCCTTGGGCTACACCTTGGACTTCGAGCCCCAAACGGGTGGAATTGAGGTCAGCCGCTGACTCTCAAGCAAGCCTCCTAAACTTGTTGACCTGCAATTGGAAGAGGAAGAACAGCCCCAAACCATTAAATTATTTTACTTGAATGAGCACTGGAATTTGTTGGGCAGCCTTGGGCTTCAGGGTTTAGTGACCAAGGTCTAGCAAACACGTTTCCTGATGTTTTGCCAGCAATGAACATCTTCAGAAACAAAGGGACACATCATAACAGCAGCGAGAATGGTATATGCCCAACAATGGAAAAATGAAAATATACCTTTAGAAAGGGAGATAATAAAGAAAATATTGGTTTGCGCAGAAATGGATAAATTGACGCTAGAATTAAAAGATAAAGGAGAGACAGAACATTACGATATATGGAATAGATTTTACCAATGGTTGGAAATGAGAGGTGGGAGTTGGAACAGGAAATAACTAGCATCTGTAGACCAATGTTCCCTCTGACATTGAAAATCGCTGCACGGCAGTTGGAACTGCCGCGCGGCGATTTCCTGTCACATGCGCGGCCGCGCAGTTTAGAGGGAACATTGATGTAGACCTGGAATGTGATGTAATATATGTAAATACAAATGAGTATATTGGATAGAAGAATTATATATAATTAGTAATGTATGAGGAGTATATATGTTACTTGTTTTATATTTTAGTGTGTATAGCGAAGATAATGCCAGGATGGTCGCACTGTGTCCAATATTTTAATAAGAAATGAATAAATTAATTAATAAAAAGAAACAAAGGGATCTGCTATGCTATGCAGATCACAGGCAATGGAGCAGGCACTGACTGGGCTGTTGGCTTTATGGCCACTTCTGATTGGTCTTTACCCAAGCTGGTTTCTGATTGGTGCACGTTGGTGAGGGATGGTATCTCCCATTGAAACGTCAGGAAATCTGTTCTCTACACCGGGGTTGCTAAGCCTTAAAGGCAAAACTGCCCAACAGATACCAGCCTTGAAAGCCCTAGATCAACATTGGAATCTGATTGACTCTCCCCTTCCTTGGGAAATAGCACAGCCCAGAATCAGCACAGGAAATGTTTCATGATCTTTGATGTTATGTCATAAATTAAATAGAATAGAATAGAATAGAATAGAATAGAATAGAATAGAATAGAATAGAATAGAATAGAATAGAATAGAATAGAATAGAATAGAATAGAACAGAATAGAATTAGAATAATTAGAAATAATGGAATAGAATAAGAATAAGAATAAGAATAAGAATAAGAATAGAATAGAATAGAATAGAATAGAATAGAATAGAATAGAATAGAATAGAATAGAATAGAATAGAATAGAATAGAATAGAATAGAATAGAATAGAATAGAATAGAATAGAATAGAATGGTAGGTGTGGAAAGCCAACTGGTGCAGTTGCTCTTCTTCCTCTCTCTTCCGGGATGCTTTTACCAGTTTTAGCTAACTTGTAAGTGAAATCAAGACCCCTTGGAGCAAGATAACTTATGGACAGGCTGGTGTAGCTTTCTTTACACAGTGATGATGGTTGATCTTTGCTTTTTCCCAGAATGGTTTTTTACTTTGTTAGAGCAACCAAATTTAAAAAAAAAAAAAAAGACTTGGGGGAATCAAGAATTCCGGCCGAAATTAGTGAAGGAGAATATGAGAACCTTTGTGTCCATAGATACAATTTGCCTCTCTCGATATGCTTTCCAGACATGATAGACACGCTACAATTCCTATTCTTTCTGACCTGCAAGGAACAGAATATTCATGCCGGTGGGGATGATGGGATCCAATACATTTGGAAGGTGTGAGGGTGGAGCAGAGGATGTCCAATGAAACCCCACTAAGCACATGATATGAAAATTGTTCCTGAAGGATGGAGGTGGACTTAACTCCAGGACTTCCTTTGTCTATATTCCACAAAACCCAGAGCTCAGATTTGTTTAAGAATTCTGTTCAATTTCCCCTCCTGGCCCATGAAGTGCAATTTCAGCTGCATTCACAAAATTCAAGATGACATTTCATCCATTACGGGCAATGTCTTTGCCATAAAAGGTGAAAATGATTTGCTGTGAAATTAAATTGCATTCTAGATAGATGGTTGTTGTGATGGGCTTTGATAAGTGTATTAATCTGTATTTCCTTTTGTTAGAGGTGCATCAGTATCAAGAACTGAAAAACTCTTCCTGCCTCCAACCCAAAATGCCTCCATGTGCCTTTGTGCCTGAGAAGTATGATGTAAGCATATGGTAGTCTTGGTTATTGTGGATGATTGGTATCATTAATGCCAATGGGAACTAAAATGCAATGGATCAAACCAAGCAAATGTCCACTGTGATTGAGCCCTCATGGCGCAGTGGTTAGAATGCAGTATTGCAGGCTGACTCTGCCCAAACTCTGGAGTTTGATTCTGACTGGCTCAAAGTTGACTCAGCTTTCCATCCTTCTGAGGTCAATAAAATGAGGACCCAGATTGTTGGGGGCAATATGCTGACATTGTAAACCACTCAGAGAGTGCTGTAAAGCACTAGGAGGTGGTATATAGGTCTAAGTGCTATTACTATTGCTACTGCTATTATGATACAGAAACTTGGATAAGACTGTAGCTCAGGAGTTGGGCACATGTGATAACTAGCAGATCTTTGGTCTTATCTGTGCCATCTTGCAGAAGAGATGGGAGTATTCCTGCCAGAAATCCTAAACAATCACTGCCACTTAATGTTCATCAGGTTAGACCAGTGTTTCTTAACCTTGGCAACTTTAAAATGTGTGGACCTCAGCTCCCAGAATTCCCTAGCCAACTAGTTTCCTCTGGGCATGTTTTAATGTATCCATGTCTGTCCTAAAACAGAAGTCTAAAACTCAAAACCTTCCGTGCAGTCTGACGGATTCAGAATGGAAAGGGAGAATAGTTTCTCTTCTTCTGGATACAAAATGGGCTGGGTTCACACATCAGGCATAGCCACCAAAAAGAAAATAAAAAAGAAAATCTAAAATTAAAATCAAGCAATCCTAATACGTTGTTTGAATATAGCTGCTTGGTCTTTATGTGATCTGATGTTGTGCTGAGATTCACAACACATATACTTTTTTTTTTAATGTTTTGCAACCTGTAGTCCTATCCTTATGAACAAATGCTGAAGATTCGCCAAGAGAACGTGTTCCCATCCCTGTTCACTTGTTATAAGAGACCACTCCTGATTCATCAAGGGCACATGCAGTGGCTGTTTGACTTTGAAGGACGAAGATACCTTGATTTCTTTGGTGGAATCGTTACTGTCAGTGTTGGTCACTGCCATCCGTAAGTAAGCTTTTAACACCCAAGTTGATATGCAAGGATTGGCATGGCTGAATTCCATTAGCAGTGTGTGCCGGTTGCAAAGACCCAGGAAACATTCTTTTTCTTTGGTTGCTATTGGCTTACCTTCTCTGACATCCCAAAGGTGCTTTTTCCAAAAGGCAACTGGTTTTTTTTCTTTGAAAACATTTCTCTTCTCATCCAGGAAGCTTCTTTAGTTTTTCTTTGAAAGGTTTTCAAAGAAAGAAAAACAAGAAAGTCCAGTTGCCTTTTGGAAAAAACACCTTTGGGACAACCAAGACTTGGATGATTGAGAATCTCCATAGACTTCTCTGACGTCACAGCTACTTTGAACAGGCATAATCCTTATTTAATTGGACTTATGAGCAGAGAAATAGCTGCGGTGATGTTTTATTTATTTAAAGATATTGCACTTCTGAAAGTGTTCCTATAATGTTTCATTTTCTAGTGACTTAAGATTGTTTCCATTTCTGTAAATTATGCAGCATATTAGTTCACTGTTATTATTTTTTAAAAAAAATACAGCCTGCCCACTAGTTAAAAAAAATCTTGTGACTGGTGACATTTCAGGATATAAGCAAAGTAAAACAGTAAAACCACACACATGCATTTTTATTTATCCAACATTTCCTTTTGGGTAAACAACATTATGCAAGGCATAGAAAGAGATCCAGGAGTAGTAAGCAAAATAAATTAAAAGCAGGAGGAAAAAGAAAAGGAACTTTAATTTAATTTTGTTTACCTGAGCATCATTCCCTAAAACTTTCCACATCTCTCAGCCTGAGAAACCAACCGTGCTTCCTACACAACCACACAATGATTGATTCATATAATGCCTTTTATGTAATTCACATTATATCTTCAGTTCAGCCACACAGTGTTTATAATAAAACTGACGAATAGTCACTTAAGATATCAAGAGGAAACAGTTTTCAGATGTTAGGTCCCAGATGTGAGAATGGAAGGTCAATCATCAAAAAGCAGGAACTGCAGGAACGAACCAAATGTGGCCTCTGGGAAAAGGGGGGTTCAAAGACAGACCACCGTAATGAAGTCCCTGATGGTTTTTCCCCCAGCTATGGGACAATACCACCACTGTTCCCTCTAAGGTGCGCGGCTGCGCACGTAACGAGAGAACTCTGTGTGGTAGTTTCCAACTTCTGCGTGGCGTTTTCTAATGGCAGAGGCTGCGCGCCTGCGTGCCCGCGCACAGGAAAAGAGAGCGCCACGTGCCAGTTTCTAACTGCTGTGCGGCATTTTCTCCTGTTACAGGGAACATTGAATACCACCATTCCCCCAGACCAGGGGTCTCCAACCTTGGCAACTTTAAGACTTGTGGACTTCAACTCCCAGAGTTCCTCAGCCAGCAAAGCTGGGAAACTCTGGGAATTGAAGTTCACAAGTCTTAAAGTTGCCAAGGTTGGAGACCCCTGCCCCAGACCTTAATCTTCAAGAAGAGACATACCAGGACAGATGTTTCTTCAAGTCTTAGCCTCCTAATTAAGGACCAACATTGCCACAAATTAGATTGGAAGTGCCTTTTTTTTTCCTAATGAATCCAGGAAGGTAACAGCAGCAGCTCAGAAACAGCTCGGCCGCCTGGGACACACGAGCAACATCTACTTGCATCCAGGAATCCAAGAATATGCCGAGAAATTGACTTCGCTGCTTCCTGGATCCTTAAAGGTGTGTCAGGTTGGGCATCTTGCTTCAGAGGGTTTGGGGTGGGTGCATGTTGTGAATGTCATTTATGTAGTGGGAAAAAAAACTGGGCTCTAATATCAAAATTAGATGACTTAGTTTATGAGTTATCGTGACAATCGGAGAGTTGGAGCTGTGGAAAATGCAAAATATATTAGAAATGGTAGAAAATATTTGTAGCTTGGGTGGTAGATGTTATTGTTGGTTTGTTTTCTGAGCTTGCTGTTTAGTTTCCGAACGTTTCGTCACCCAGGCTAGGTGACATCCTTTGGCTGAAGTGTCTTATTTCAGTTCTTCTCTGCTTTTATTGATCTCATGTGGGTCGTGTGACTGGCTAGTCATTGTTTGTGAAGGTCACCAAGTGAAGAGGTGGTCGTTGGTTGGTCGCGTGATTGATACGGCTCCTTAGACTAGCTCCAACATATTTGTTGATAGATCCATTATCAGGTGAATACCAGGCTTCAATGAATTCATGCGCGTGGCATGTGGTGGCATGGCCAATGATTTTTGTTCCGGACCTTAACACATACTGACCAGCCAGTCACACGGCATATCACATGGCATGACCAGCTGGTCACACGACCCACCGACCACACGACCACATGAGATCAATAAAAGCAGAGAAGAACTGAAACGACGCTTCAACCGAAGTCCCGCTGAGGATGTCATCTAGCCTGGTGACAAAATGTTCGGAAGCTAAACAGGAAGCCCAGAGAACAAACCACAACCAACAATGCAAAATATATTTTGAAAGATAGATTCAGGTAATCCTTGACTTACTGTACAACCATTCATTTAGTAACCATTTAAAGTTACAACAGTGCTGAAAAAGTGACTTATGACTGTTTTTCACACTTATAACCATTGCAGGGCCACCTGATCAAAATTCAGACGTTTGGCCACTGCCTCATATGTAAGATGGTTGCAGTGTCCTGGGGTCATGTGATCATGTTTTGTGACCTTCTAACAAGCAAAGTTAATGTGAAGCCAGTTTCGCTTTGCAACCAGATGACTAAAGCTTAACAACTGCGGCAAGAAAAGTCATGAAATGGGACAAAACTCACTTAACAACTGTCTTGTTTAGCAGCAGATATTTTGGGCTCAATTGTGGTCGTAACCTAAGGACTACCTGCACAATAACTTTGCATTGCACTAGGTTGGATTGGTAATTGTGCATGAATTTAGATATGTGGCAGCTTCGATCTCTTCTCTAACAATGTATTTTTGTCACAATCTTTGTCCTAGGTAGCTTATCTGACTAATAGTGGTACTGAAGCCAACGATCTGGCAGTGTTAATAGCAAGAGTTTTCACCCGCAACACTGACGTCATTTGTTTGAGGTAATTCTCTTCTGTGCATTGTGATTTATTCTCTTCAGTGGCTTCTGTGTTCTCTCTAGCAGATCTCCCATAAACGGCTTGTAGATATTCATGCCAAAGAATTTCTATCCCACAACCTTCTTCTGATCAAAACCTTCTCCTGAGCTGCTATAAATCCCTTTTTAATACGATTAATATTAAATGTTATTTGATTCTGCATTATTTTTCTACTAGCTGGCCTTTCTTATACTAGACAGATCATTGGTTAATAATTCAAATGTATTTATTTAGTATATGGCAATGGTACATTAGCCAGGAGACTACAGTGTTTATATAGTAGTATATATATGGTAGTCTGCTTGGTTCACCCGCACTATCTAGAAGTGCACCACAGGAGATAAACTAGTTCCACACTCAAAATGGCAACAGGGTCATCTGGGGCTTTTTCCCTCCACTGATGTCACCTCGCATTCAGGCACTGCATTTGGGCAGGTCCGGCACCAGTTGGATTCATACTTCTGCATGGAGTGCCTTATTTTTCCCACCAAAGTGGTAACTATTTATCTACTTGCATGTAACATGCTTTTGAACTGCTAGGTTGGGGGAAGCTGAGGCAAGCGACGGGAGCTCGCCTAGTTACATGGTGCTAGGACTCGAACCGCCAGAGCATAGATCTTCTCTAGTGTCTTTAAGCCATGGAACCACCGGGCTTCTCAATAATTCAAAATATGTAGTCTAATAATGAAAGCAAATAATGAGGAAATATATGAAATAGCCTTATATCTGTTCAAATATTCATATTTTCCTAAGACCAATGTTGGAATATATCAGAGTTTGTTGCAGAAAAATCAATTTCCAGAAGCACACACAGATAACTGATTCAGCTGGATTCATTAACTTCTTTATAAACATAATAATATATATACAATACCACAAGTAGATTATTTCTTCAATGTAGCAACAGTTACAAGCAGTTTCATTTCCAGCAGCAGACAAGCTTTCAGTTCAAAGTTCAGAGCAGACAAAACACAGAGTGGGCTGAGCCACGCCCAGCCTTTTTACTTAAGTTTCAATTTCGATTCTCTGCACAGACTCAGAAGTGTTTAGCTCCCATTGGCTGAGTTAGTTGCTTTGCCTATTCATTGGCTGACCTTGTTACCATTGGCTCTCCCAGTTCATGAATATCTTAACAGAAACATATGAGATCAATAAATCTGGCACAATTTTAGCAATATCACCCGTAAACCTCGTAACCTGTCAGCATTCTCGTGAAAAATCTGAGAAAATCTAGTGCAGTATTAGCATCTGTAATTTTATATCAGCTTTGGAAAGCTGGGGTCAACGTATATGGGTACCTTGACAGCCATGAGTGCTGAATTGGCAATTCCTGCTCTAGACCACTCAAATTTAAAAAGAACTGATGATGATCTGGTCCATCCTCCATCAAAGATATGAAAAGAAGCCACTACACAGGTGTACAGTCTAAACTAAGACAGTGTCTGTAATGGACAGAGCAAATACTGTGAAGTTTCATTGAATCAACTAACTGGTCCTCAAACTGGATATTCAAAATGAATTAGGAAAAGTTTCATGAACTAAACCCGCTATTAGGAATGCAAACTTTTACCAGGAAATAGTAACTTCCCTTCCTTATATTGTTCTTGAAATCGCCTTCTAATCGACTTCTAGAAGATTCCCTAGCCTTCTAAAACACATTTGATTGATTTGGAGGCACATATTTGATATGCCAATTGCATCTCTCCACTGGCAGAAGGATACAGAAGGAAACCAAGAAGAGAGAATGTTTTAATAAAGAAGAGCTGCCAAGAGCAGGCAACTTGACAAAAACATATTCCACTGAACAAGAGTTCTTTTGAGTTTCAGAAATGTGTCATTTTTCTTTGCAGTTAACACAACTTCTGAGATTCTAAATATATAGAAAGATTAGCAGAGAAATTAATCACCCTAAGGTTGAAAATATGATGGCTTTCTTTCTGCAGAGGCGGCTACCATGGAGGTAGTACCTATACTATGGGCATCACAGCCATTGGAAGGTACAAATATGGTGTTGGCAACGGAGCCAACTGCCACTCGGTCAGTATCTTACTTTGTTTTTTGGGGGAGGACATGTTTTTGGAACATGTTGGACATATTCCTGACTGGTGTTGGTATTGCTGGTACAGATAATTCTCAACTTACAACCACAATTGAGCCCAAAATTTCTGATGCTAAGCAAGATTGTTGTTAAGTGAGTTTTGCCCCATTTTATGACCTTTCTTGCCACAGCTGTTAAGTGAATCACTGCAGATGTTAAGTTAGTAACACAGTTGTTAAGTGAATTTGGCTTCCCTATTGACTTTGCTTGTCGGAAGGGCGCAAAAGGTGATCATGTGACCTGGGGGTCACTGCACCCGTCATAAATATGAGCCAGTTGCCAAGCTTCTGAATTTTGATCATGTGACCATGGTGATGTTGCAGTGGTTGTAAGTGTGAAAAACAGTCATAAGTCACTTTTTTTCAGTGCCGTTGTAACTTTGAATGGTCACTAAACGAACTGTTGTAAGTCAAGGATTATCTGCATTGGATCTTATCTGCTTTGGTATTACTTCTTAATCATGAAGAATGAAAAGAGAGTCCAGTTTTCAAGAAGTTGTGCAGATTGATGCTAAATGCAAGCGTCTTCTTGTCACTTGGTGGGCTATTCCTATTGCCACTTTGAGCAAAATAGCTTTGTTTGAAATGAATTGAGCCAAGTATTTTGTTGATTCATGAGCCAGATCAAAAACTGCACTTTTAAAAAAGGGCTATAGGGAAGTACTTTAATAGAATTCTCTCCTGACTTGGATGATATATTGGGGTCTTCATCAACCCCCGTTTCCTTATTTATGTTCTTCTTGGGATACCATAGGCTGACCTTCCTTTTTGCTCATCTCGTCAAACTTGCCTTGTGATCCCAAGTTGTATTATCTAAAGCAGGGGTGTCAAATTTGATTTCATTGAGGGCCGCCTCAGGGTTGTGTTTGACCTCGGGGGGGGGGGGGGCGGGGGGGGTGGGGGTGCCGAGGGGGGGTGTGGCCGGCT
>QLTV01003687.1:279562-291526 GCA_003457575.1 Thermophis baileyi | reverse complement strand
CGCCCCTCCCTGTGCTGGCTTACCAAGGGTTTAGCCTAGAATTAAGAACTGTCTCTTTAAGACATAGCATTCTGGGGAATGTAGTCCATGCCATGTAGTCCATGCCATGTGATCATAACTGTGTACTCTTATTGGTCATTGAAGTATGCCTGGGGGCGGGAGTAATTGAAGTACGCTGTCCCAAAGGAAGTCATTCCAAGCTCGCTACCGGGAAAAGATGTAGCAACGAGATGGGGAAGCATTTTTACTGTTTTACTGTTCTGAATCAAGCGTAGATTGGTTATGCTATCATCAGGCAGTTTAACAAAGACGCAATGGTACATTCAATCAGATTATATTTTATTCTTCAGGCATCCTCTGACAACACTCACGGAAGTTCTTCNAAGTGTACATTCAATCAGATTATATTTTATTCTTCAGGCATCCTCTGACATCACTCATGGTTATGTAGAAGTTCTTCTGAATCTACAGTCATAATCTGGAACCATCATGAATATTGTAAAAAAGGATTAATGCTTCCCCATCTCCTTCTTCAGGCATGCTTTCCCGGTAGATAGCTTGAAAAGACTTCCTTTGGGATAGCGTACTTCAATTACTCCCGCCCCCCAGGCATACTTCAATGACCAATAAGAGTACACAGTTATGATCACATGGCATGGACTACATGGCATGGACTACATTCCCCAGAATGCTATGTCTTAAAGAGACAGTTCTTAATTCTAGGCTAAACCCTTGTTAAGCCAGCACACTTCCCTTTATGTAGGTACCTCACCATGGCTATCATATCATGTTTCCCTTCAGTTTCTTTGCTCTAGACCAGTGTTTCCAATCTTGACAACTTTAAGATGTGTGGACTTCAATTTCCAGAATTCCCCAAACAGCATGACTGTCTGGGAATTCTGGGAGTTGAAAGCCACACATCTTAGAGTTGCCAAGGTTGCGAAACACACCTTGAAACTGAAAAGTCCAACTTCTTTCTCTCTATCCTCATAGGACATGCTCTGAAGGGCTTATATAATTTTTATTGGCCTCCTCTGAACTGTCTCTAACCAATGCAATCCTAAGTTGCATTAACAGGGTGATACAATCAAGATCAAGTGAGGTACTAATACCACTCTATAAAGCCGTAGTAAGTTCACACCTAGAATACTGCATCCAGTTTTGGTCACCACACTATAAAAAAGATGTTGAGACACTAGAAAGAGTACAGAGAAGAGCAACCAAGATGATTAGGGGACTGGAGGCTAAAACATACAATGAACCGTTGCAGGAACTGGGCATGGCTAGTCTAGTGAAGAGAATGACCAGGGGAGACATGGTAGCAGCGTTCCAATATTTGAGGGGCGGCCACAGAGAGGAGGGGGGTCAAGCTATTTTCCAAAGCACCCGAAGTCCAGACAAGGAATAATGGAAGGAAGGCCACAGAAAGGAGGGGGTCAACCTGTGTTCCAAAGCACCTGAAGGCCAGACAAAGAATAATGGATGGAAACTGATCAAGGAGAGATTCAACCTAGAAATAAGGAGAAATTTTCTGACAGTGAGAACAATCAACCAATGGAACAGCTTGCCTTCAGAAGTTGTGGGAGCTTCATCACTCGAAGCTTTCAAGAAGAGACTGGACTGCCATTTGTCGGAAATGGTGTAGGGTCTCCTGCTTGGGCAGGGGGTTGGACTAGAAGACCTACAAGGTCCCGTCCAACTCTGTTAATCTGTTAAATCTGTTAATTAATAGACTTCTGGAACTCTAATGCTCACAGTACTCCAGGTATGGTCTCACCAGGGCTGAGTAGACAAGGATCATTTTCACCATTTATTTTGGTCAATGATCAACAAAATTTAAATTCAACACTAACATTAAAACCATCCTGTTTTGCAAGTCTAATTTACATACTATAAAAATAACTCTTTCGTAAGGTGCTGGCGCAAAACATAATATTAGCACCATTACGATTATAAATATAATTAGGGTTATTAAATCCACGAGGAATGCAGTGCTATACATCTATGTAATTGGTATACTATTATATAAAATTATATATAGCAATAGCAATAGCACTTAGACTTATATACCGCTTTACAGTGCTTTACAGCCCTCTCTAAGCGGTTCACAGAGTCAGCATATTGCCCCCAACAATCTGGGTCCTCATTTTACCCACCTCGGAAGGATGGAAGGCTGAGTCAACCTTGAGCCGGTGAGATTTGAACCGCCAAACTGCAGCTAGCAGTCAGCTGAAGTATCCTGCAGTACTGCACTCTAACCACTGCGCCACCTCGGTATAATGCTAAAGTGACTAAACAGCCATGATACCAATGCCTACTGCACATGGGTGGGTTCTAACTTACCTCGCTGCCAGTTCGCTTCCTCCCGCGCCGCGTGGGCACGCCTCGTGCGCGCGCCATGTGCGCGCGCGCGCATGCGCAGTGCAAAAAAATAAAAAATACAATTTTTTAAAAAAAAAGCCAAAAACACGCATGCGCAGTGCCGGAAACTCAGCTTCTGCGCATGTGCAGAAGAAAAAAAAAAATTCAAAAAAAATTTAAAAAAATAAAAAAAATTCACAAAAAAGATGGCTGCGCCCATGGACCAGCACCAACCAAACTGGATCCGTCATGTCATCGTGACATCACCGGCAGATCACTACCAGTTCGGGCGATCCGGTCCGAACCGGGAGGAACCCACCTCTGCTACTGCAGAATATAGTCAGTAAAATCTATAGGTGTTTCAGAACTGAATATTAACAGTTGTTCTAAAACCACGGTGCAAAAAAATAATAATAATAAGATGAGCAGAGAACTTCACATTGAAGCTTGATTGTAGAGCTTTGTTCTGGCATTATTGAAATTACAGATATTCCTCGACTTATGACCAGTTGCTTAGCAACCATTCAAAGTTATGACTGACCTGCAAAAGGGACCTACAACCCAGGTTCAAACTTCTGATCGTTGGAGTTACATGACCTAACTCCGCAGCTACATGACCTAACTTTGGGCGCTCAGCAACATGGCTGAATTTATGGCCCTTTGCCGTGTCCTGCAGTCACATGACCATGTTTTACAATAGATTTGCTGAAAACTGGCACTTACTTCCATTAGTTCACTTAATGACCACGGTGGCCATTTTATGACCACTACAAAAAAAGGTAGTAAAATCAACCAACCTATTTTACAACTATTACAACATATGATCATAACAGGAAACTTCCATTAGTCATGTGTCAAGGACTAATTGTAGAGTCTTCTTGCAAACACCACTAACTCACTATGGCAATTGCTGAAAAATTAAACTGCACCTGCTGCAATTTTGTGAGTCTTTGTGCATGCACAGACATTCAAAAGCTATTTTGAGTTCTTAATGGTAGAGTATTAATTTAATCAATCAATAAAATAGAAGAAGTACTGTGATGCTGGGTATGTCAACCTGCAATTCTAAAACCTGTAAAATTGCATGTTAACGTATCCAACATTACCTCTTGTATTTTATTTATTAATACTTTGCCATTAATAACTCAAAATACCTTTTGAATGTCTGTGCATGCACAAAGACTCATAACACAAAAATGCACTTTTCTGTGATTAATGGCTATGTATTGTTTGATTCTTTCATGCTTTCCTGTTTTTTTTTTTTTTAAATGAAAAAGGGGTGAGAAACTGAAGTTGAAACTTTCTTCATAGGAAACTCGCCAGCCACTTCCAGCTGAAGAGATGGACCAGATTTGGGAAGACTGCAAGGACATGGGGTTGCTCATTGGCAAAGGAGGGATGCATTTACAGGTATTGTAAATGTTGAGAAGCATATTAAGCTGTGACCATAGCCAGTTCTTTAGTAGACAGAAGGATGACCAGGGGTGGGTTCCTCCCGGTTCGGACTGGATCGCCCGAACTGTTAGCGACCCGCTGGTGACGTCATGGATCCGGTTCGGTCGGTGCCGGTCCGTGGGCACCGCCATCTTTTTTTGGGAATTTTTAGTGAATTGTTTTACTGTTTGGAAGGTTTTTCCTGTTCTGCCACTTGAAAAAGGGCCCTCCCGCCCGCCCCTGCGTTTAAATTGACCTTTATTCCTTCGCCCGAAGCACAGCTGATCAGCTCCTCAGCTGTGTTTCGGGGTGATTGAAGCTACTGAGCATGTGCGGAAGCCAAATAGCCCGAGGGAGCGTGCACGCGCAAAACGTCGCAATGCGAACCGGTGGGGAAGGTAAGTGGAACCCACCCCTGAGGATGACCCATGCTGAAGAAAAATTAATGATTTGCATATTAAAAAAATATAGTCCTCAAATTACAACCATTCATTCAGCAACCTTTCAAAGTTACAATGACACTGAAAAAAGTGATTTATGGCTGTTTTTCACTTATGACCATTACAGCATCCCCATGATCATGTGATCAACATTTGGACTCTTGACAACTGACTCGCATTTATGACGGTTGCAGTGTCCTGGGGTCATGCGATTATCTTTTGTGACCTTCTGACAACAACCTTCAATGGGGAAGCCAGATTCACTGAACAATTAACAATTGCAGTGATTCACTTAACAACTGTGGCAAGAAAGTTTGTAAAATGGGGCAAAACTCATTTAACAACTGTCTTGCTTAGCCGTGAAAATTTTGGGCTCGATTGTGGTTGTAAGTCAAGGACTACCTGTAAGGCAGCAAGTATTCCTCTTTATTTCAAAAGACTGAACTTTGCCAGGTTGACGGGTGACTCCAAGTAATTTAGGATGGTAAAAAACGATTTCAATCTTCTCCCGGCTCCAGTGACATCATTATCATGGTGATGTCACTGGATGAAGTTGAAATTGCTTTTTACCATCCTAAATTACCCATCCAGACCTCAAAATAATAAGAAAAGTTTGGCCCAGAGGGGAAAATGATTAGCCAGCCCTGATATAAATATCATAAAGGTAAAGGTAAAGGTTCCCCTTGCACATATGTGCTAGTCGTTCCCGACTAGGGGGCGGTGCTCATTTCCGTTTCAAAGCCGAAGAGCCAGCGCTGTCCGAAGACGTCTCCGTGATCATGTGGCCGGCATGACTAAACGCCGAAGGCGCACGGAATGCTGTTACCTTCCCACCAAGGTAGTCCCTATTTTTCTACTTGCATTTTTACATGCTTTCGAACTGCTAGGTTGGCAGAAGCTGGGGCAGGTAACGGGAGCTCGCTCCGTTACACGGCGCTAGGTTTTGAACCGCCGAACTGCCGAACTTTCTGATCGACAAGCTCAGCGTCTTAGCCACTGAGCCACCGCGTCCCTTACATAAATATCATATCATAAATAAATATAATAATATGATATATAAATATCATATCAATTAGTGGTGGGTTTCAAATTTTTTTACTACCAGTTCTGTGGGCGTGGCTTGGTTGGCATGGCGTGGCTTGGTGGGTGTGGCAGGGGAAGTATACTGTAAAATCTCCATTCCCACCCCACTCCAGGGGAAGGATACTGCAAAATCTCCATTCCCTCCCCACTCCAGGGGAAGGATACTGCAAAATCCCCATTTCCTCCCAATCAGCTGGGACTCGGGAGGCAGAGGATAGATGGGGGCGGGGCCAGTCAGAGGTGGTATTTACCGGTTCTCCAAACTACTCAAAATTTCCGCTACCGGTTCTCCAGAACTGGTTAGAACCTGCTGAAACCCACCTCTGATATCAATGCATAATTAATGCATTACTATAAAAAAAGGAACACATACAACTGTCTGTGCATGGAATTTATCTGATGTTTGTTTCCAAACCTGCTTGTTTCAGGCATATTAGCCTGTGCATGAAAACATGGGGAGAGAAATACAGGCAGTTCTCAACTTACGATCATAATTGAGCCCAGATTACTGTCGTAAGTCATGCTGGTCATTAAGCGGTCCATTGTCACAATGGGCGGGTTTTTTTGTCAGAAACCAGAAATGCCAATTTCTGGCAAAAAATATTGTGAATCAGCCTTGTGACCACATGTCACTGTAAATGTGGGCGGGTTGCCCAGCACCATAAGATGATCGCATGAGAAGGAGCTGGCCGTATCTACCTTTGTTTTTTTAATGGCTTGCAAAATATATTGTAGAGCAGGACCATACAGATGGACCAATAAATTTAGCTTGTGGTAGGCTGGAATTGAAGGGCTCAGTGGCTAAGACGCTGAGCTTGTCGATCAGAAAGGTCGGCAGTTCGGCGGTTCGAATCCCTAGTGCCGCGTAACGGAGTGAGCTCCCGTTACTTGTCCCAGCTTCTGCCAAACCAGCAGTTTGAAAGCATGTAAAAATGCAAGTAGAAAAATAGGGACCACCTTTGGTGGGAAGGTAACAGCGTTCCATGCGCCTTCGGCGTTGAGTCATACAGGCCACATGACCACGGAGATGTCTTCGGACAGCGCTGGCTCTTCAGCTTTGAAACGGAGATGAGCACCGCCCCCTAGAGTCGGGAACGACTAGCACGCATGTGCGGGGGGGACCTTTACCTTTACCTTTACCAGGCTGGAATTGTTTTAGCTTGGTCCATCCCCATCCTCTGCCCCTTAAGTGGCGACTGTACAGTATGTTGCTTTATGATTATATCTACTGCCAAAACATCTCTACTACTAAATAAGTTTCTTCTCTGTATAATGTTTTCCCTCTTTTTTTTTTCTTTTCTTCCCTAAGACATTTAGAGTTAAACCTCCGATGTGCATTACTAAGGAAGATGCAGATTTTGCAGTGGCCGTCGTCCAGGAAGCCTTAATAAGACATATGGAAAGAACAGGTGAAAAATAAGAGAACTTACACACACACACACATGGACCTGAGATGCATTGGACTCACTGTGAATAAATCCATGAACCAGAACTCATTACCTGAAGCATTGATTCATAATTGTCATTTTTTGAGATTAATTTGCAGAAAGCCGCAGGCTTCTCAGCCTGCAACTCCATTTGGCTGTTTTATAACTTGTGCAGCAGCTGGACATTATGTCCATAGCTGATTTACAAAAGCCCAGCTGATGTTTTGGCTGAGCACATGGGAGCCATCTTTTCTTCCTCTCTAGACAAAGGGATTGTAAGATTGAGTGCTGGGGATACGCTTCTGCCGGGAAAATTGCTGGAAACAGGTTTGAAACGCAGCTGAGCGGCAGAATATAAATTCTTTCCAATCCTCTGCCATAAAGGGCACGAGTTAATTCTGTTGCCGCTTCGCTTTGAATTACAGGTGGGAAAGCACATATCCAAATCCTTTCATGTTTTGACAAAATGCAATTTCATAAAGCAAAAACTGGAACATGAAACACTGTGATATGTTGAACAAAACATTCAGAAACCCTACCACAAGTTTCTGAGGGGCAACAGACCCTTCCCCACCAGCGAGAACAGAGGGAAGGTTTCATGCTGATTAGTGTTTTAATAAATAGTCTTAGCATATATTAAGATAAAGGAATATTAATTCAGTTCTTAGCTCTTGGATCAGGGATGGGGAAACTAAAGCTGAATTGATACTTGCAAATTTTGCTGTCCGGGCTAACTGAGATGGCTGTGAACATAAGAATCCTATGGAGTTCCTGAACTTCCCCAAGTAGATAATTTACTCAAGTCTCTTTTGCTGAAGAACAGAATACAACAAGAACAAGAGAGCTACAGTTCCCCAAATATATTTTACAGCAGCGGTTTTCAATCAGTGGTTGAATGTCTATGGAGATTCTCAGTCATCCAGGTCATGGTTGTCCCAAAGGTGCTTTTTTTCAAGAGGCAACTGGACTTTCTGGTTTTCCTTCGAAGACGTTTCGCTTCTCATCCAAGAAGCTTCTTCAGCTCTGACTGGATGGTGGTGAATTTGCACTACTCAGGTGACCCTGATGATACAGATAAACCTCCAGGTGGCCTTGATGACTTGCCAAAAGAATGCAAATGACCAGCTATCTGCAAGGAGTATAAATCCTTCCATTCCCCACCATTCAGTCAGAGTTGAAGAAGCTTCTTGGATGAGAAGTGAAACGTCTTCAAAGAAAGTCCAGTTGCCTCTTGAAAAAGCACTTTTGGGTCAGGGGTTTGAATGTATACCACAAGTGGGACGTACAAATTTCATTCCCAGTATGATTTGCTTATTTGTACCCTATGATTATCATTAAGTGTTGTACCTTATGATTCTTGACAAATGTATCCTGTCTTTTTATGTACACTGAGAGCAAATGCACCAAAGACAAATTCCTTGTGCGTCCAATCACACTTGGCCAATAAAGAATTCTATTCTATTCTATTCATTTACAGCATAGGGAAGATGATATTGGAACTTAAAACATACAATAACAGAATATCTTTAAAGTTACGCTTTTGTCTAGAAAATGTTTGTTCCTATCATGGTTGTAGCAAGCCCTCCTTTCATGGATTGCGGGGCGGCACTTGTGATTTTATGGCTGACAGCCACTGTCTTGTGACAGAAAACCCAGGTCATTTGGGCTAAATGAATATAGGCAGGTTGGTAGCAAAAAGGTGCATTTAATGTAAAGAGGACATTGCTAGATGAAATAAATAGTGCAATTTTTGAAAATAAACAGAAATGTACAGTAAAATAATTTATTTCCTTTGCCTGTACATGTAGGTTTTTACAAATCTAAGGAGCAGGAAGGCTCTCTTTATGAACAATCTGGAGCCTTTAGCCCAATTTATGAAACAAAATACAGACACAAACAGATACTGCATCAAGTGCTGCACAGGTTTAAATGTGTTTCTGCTCTGTTTATGGCTGGGCCCAGCAGTCTTCATCCCGGTTAAGTCACACGGGAAAAGCTTGTCTCTCTTTGGGCCAACGCGGTGCCTTTGGCTGTGACAATAACCTCACAGTTCTCAAGGCTTTCCAGAAACCCTATCTGTTCCTCCGCTTTTCTTTCTTGCTTCTGCTGGTGGTGGCTGTGTTGGCAGTGGAGGTGGCTAACGCTTTGGCGTGCCCCGTGGTTTTCAGATGTTCAAACAATTTGTTCCGCGACTGAAATTCACAGCTGCAGGTAACACACTGCAGGGGGGCCTCAGGCTGAAAATGGAAAAGCAGAAGAAACAAAGACAGGAAGAAAGTTATTACCATTAATGTATAATATATGAGAATCTCCACAGACATTTACCATTAATACAATATCTCTTTGATGACAGCAAAAATGTAGTAAAAGAATTACTTGACTGGAGTAGACGAAGGCCTGGTTAGACCTACATTGGCTTCGAAATGTATTTCTACAAGCTTGCAAGCAGGCAGAAAAAGGAAGCAGCCACCCCATTGAATATCACCCTCTGGTTCTCAACTATTATGATAATGATCTATCACTATTGTTGTATGTACACTGTGGCGCAGTGGTTAGAGTGCAGTACTGCAGGCTACTTCTGCTGCCTGCCAGCTGCCTGCAATTTGGCAGTTCAAATCTCACCAGGCTCAAGATTGACTCAGCCTTCCATCCTTCCGAGGTGGGTAAAATGAGGACCCAGATTGTTGGGGGCAATAGGCTGACTCTGTAAACCGCTTAGAGAGGGCTGTAAAGCACTGTGAAGCGGTATATAAGTCTAAGTGCTATTGCTACACTGAGAGCTTATAGACAAATTCCTTGTGTGTCTAATCACACTTGTCCAATAAAGAATTATCAGAGTTTGTTGCAGAAAATTAAATCCAGAAAGCACACACAGACAGACTGATGCAGCAGGATTGATTTAAATAAGAAACTTCTTTATATACAAGAATATATATACAATACCAACATAGATTCTTCTTCAACGTAATAGCAGTTACAGGCAGGAGAGAACAGTTAGTTTCATTTCAGCAGTTCAGAGTGGACAAACACAGAGTGGGCTGAGCCACGCCCAGCCTCAAGCTTAAGTTTCAATTTCGATTCTCTGCACAGACTCAGAAGTGTTTAAGCTCCCATTGGCTGACTTAGTTGCTATGCCTATTCATTGGCTGACCTTGTTAACATGGCTCTCCCAGTTCATGGAATATCTTAACAAGAATTCTAATTCTAATATTTTCTCTAAACCTGGAGGGTCAATGCTCTACCGGCTAACAGTTGTTGCTAAACTTAAGATTTAAAGCTGGCCATCCTTTCTAGAAAGCTACAGACCTTAAATGAATGATCAACAATTTTGTTCCCAGGCTGAAAGTTGGCTAAGGCAGCCCTGCAGAACAATGGGACATATATAAAAGGAGCTGAAGTCTTGGTGATTTAGACATGTCCATGTAATTTTCTGGGTAGCAATATACAAGTGGTTTGCTCTTGTCTTTTTCCAAGATCCTTCTGGACTTCCCCGTTCCACAGTCCACAGCTGTGGAATTTTTTGGCTGTCTTTCACACAAGTTATAAGCATATCTGACACTGCTTAGTTTTTTTTGGAAAGAGCACAAGTGAACTAGACAGAGCAATCTTTTGAAGCGGTCACATTTAGAGTTTGGGGAACATGTTAAGAAAAAAGCCTCAGAAGATGGCAGAACTTAGCCAATCTTGGTTGTCTTCAGAAGCTACATACAGAGAGTCTTGGTTGGTATCTGACTAGAGCAGGGATGTCAAATTCAATTTCATTGAGGGCCGCATCAGGGTTGTGTTTGACCTCAGGGAGGCCGGGTGGGTGTGGCCAGCTTGAAGTCACTTATGTCGGGGGCGCCTGTGGTGGCCTGAGCGCTCTGTCAGCGAAAACAGGCTTCCTAGCTCCGTTTTCAGCTGCGACGGCCTCCTCCAACCCTCTGTCAGCCAAAACGGAGGTCGGGCTTCCCTCCCGAGCTCCATCTTCGCTGGCAGAGGCACTGTGGGCCAGTCCTTTGCTGTTTCCAGGGCGGCCCCGCGGGCCAGATCTAAGCACCCAACAGGCCAGATCCGGCCATATGAGTCAGTTGCCTAGTGTCTGCATTTTGATTTTGTAACCATGGGAATGCGCCAATGGTTGTAAGTGTGAAAAACACTCATAAGTCACTTTTTTCAATGCCGTTGTAGCTTCGAATGGTCACTAAACAAACTGTTGTAAATCGAGGACTACCTGTACTAGAAAATCCAGGGGTGTAAACTAAACAGGAAATTAAAACAGGTTTCAGAATAGTAGTAGTAGTAGTAGTAATAATAATAATAATAATTATTATTATTATTATTAATAATAATAATAATAGAATAGAATAATAAACAGAGTTGGAAGGGACCTTGGAGGTCTTCTAGTCCAACCCCCTGCTCAGGCAGGAAACCCTATATCATTTCAGTCAAATGGTTATCCAACCTCTTCTTAAAAACTTTCAGTGTTGTCCTAAGTGTCTAAATCAGGGCTGTCAAACTCCCGGCCAGCGGGCCGGATGCGTCACACACTGGCCACGCCCACGCCCAGTTTAGCGAAGGGGGAAAAAGTCCCGATATGTCACGCCGCTGTGACAACGTTAATTTGACACCTAGGTGTCTTGCTAGGTGACTCCCATGTTATAGCCCAAAGAATGGCATGGCCGGATCTAGGAAATTATGGGGTGGGGTGGGGTGGCGAAGTCAACCTGAAGGACATTTTCATTAAACACACACACAAAAAGGGAAAGATTTTTGCCTTTAGATACAGTTAGTACTTGATGCCAAAAATAGTAATCTGGTTTTGTCACAGTTCATCTCTTGTACATACCTTTATCTGGTCCTCTGAAGAAGCCTTTGCAGATGTTTTCTTGGCTTCTTTTGCTTTCTTTCCTTTACCTTTAGGATTGCTAAAATAATAAAGACATTCTTAGTCTCTGAGCAGATGCTACAGACTATATCCGTGATGGGGAACCTGTGGCACGCGGAGCCATATCTGCCGGCACGCGAGCCGTTGCCCTAGCTCAGCTCCAGCGTGCATGTGCGCACCGGCCAGCTGATTTTCGGCTCGCACGGAGGCTCTGTGAGAGCGTTTTTGGCCTCCGGAGGCTGTTTTCGCCCTCCCCAGGCTCCAGGGAAGCGTCTGGAGCCTGGGGAGGGCGAAAAATGGGCCTACCGGGCCCACCTGAAGTCGGGAAACGGGGGAGGGGTGGTAGTGCGCG
>QLTV01003687.1:264263-279360 GCA_003457575.1 Thermophis baileyi | reverse complement strand
CGGGGCAGCGTGTGGGGGCGGGGCAGCGCGTGCACAGGGGTGTGTGGCGTGTGGAGGGGCATTAAATTATGGGTGTGGGCGCGCGCTTGCTTTCGGCACCCGAGGGAAAAAAGGTTCGCCATCACTGGACTATATAAAACGTTTTCACAAGTCAAAACCTTTATATTTCGCTAGCAACAACTCCCTTCGGTATCATGTTTACCTTTTCACTTCAGTTTTGGAATCTACTGTAGGCGCTGAATTTTCTCCAGCATCGTCTGAATTGTAGCTTTTGCTGGCGTTTTCTGATTCTGGAGATACCCTTTCTGGGTCACTGCTGCTAACCGGCCTTGGCTCTTCGACTTGCTGCTCAGGACTGCTGTCCTTGGAAGGATCCTCCTGGGTCTGTTGGAAGAATAAAAGAGCCTTCAGAGGAACAATGGGAGATAATGGCCTAGATCAGGGATCTCCAACCTTAGCAACTTTAAGACTTGTGAACTTCAACTCCCAGAGGTCCTCAGCCAGCTTTGCTGGGAATTGAAGTCCACAAGTCTTAAAGTTGCCAAGGTTGGAGACCCCTGGCCTAGATACAGGTAGTCCTCGACTTAAGACCACAGTTGAGCCCCAAATTTCTGTTGTTAAGTGAGACATTTTTGTTCGGTGAATTTTGCCCGATTTTACGATTTTTCTTTCCACAGTTGTTAAGTGAATCACTGCAGTTGATAAAGTTAGTAATCCGGTTTTTAAGTGAATCCGGCTTCCCCCATTGACTTTGCCTGTCGGAAGGTCGCAAAAGGGGATCACATGACCCCGGGACACAACAACAGTCATAAATATAAACCCGTTGACAAGCATCTGAATTTTGATCACGTGATTATGGGGATGCTGCAAAGGTTGTAACTGTGAAAAACGCTCCTAAGTCACATTTTTCAATGGCGTGGTAACTTTGAGCGGTCACTAAATGAAATGTTGTGAGCCGAGGGCTATACCTGTACATCCATCACGATCACAACGAGATCTGCAAAGTCTGTTTGCAAGATGAGGAAAATCATGCTAGAACATCACGTCTGAACACTGACATGCAAACCAATCTTCCCCAAGCTGGTGCCCTCCAGGTGCTACAAAATAGCCATCAACTGGAAAAAACTGACCACTTGGGGAACACCTGTATGTATTTTCAACGTGGGCACCGTTAAATCTGTTCCCATTCAAGGAAGCCTTCAGCTCCAGCACACAAATCATGAAGAGGCTACATGGTAGGCTGGGGACAAAAGTTTTACGTGTTCAGACTTTCTGAGGAAGCATCTGCCCCACCTGAAAACATTTTCAGCTCCTGAAGCTGGGGATCCAGCAACCTCCTCCTGTAAGCCATGTTACACTTCACAGACATTGGTCTAGTTGTGGGGTCCTTGGTGCTGAGCTTGGCTGTTTTCTTGCAAACGTTGATTACCAAACTAGGTAATATTGGAGTACTGATGATGTTACCTAGTTTGGTAATGAAACGTCTGCAAAAACAAACAAACAAACAAACAAACAAACAAAAAACCCCACCAAGCTCAGAGAGCACCAAGGACTCCATAATTCAACCCCGAGCTACAAATATTCAAGTCTTCTGCCTTTTGAAAAGATGTGAACCAGAGTTAAGGTGCTCTACAAAGAGAAAGCTGCCATCTCCATTTCCAAAAAAATTGAGGCTATGTGGGGGGAGGCAAAGCTGCAACTAGCCTTGAAAAATTAGCTAGTTCTCATCATAAAATGCCACAATATTTCAGCAAATTTATTCAGACAGGGCATCGCCAGCAATCAATGCCACATTCAAACGGAGGCAGAAATAATTCCAAAAGAGTGCCACCATTGATTTTGCAGATCAGAACAGGAAAACATGCAAAGGGAAATCGGCTTTAAAAAGAACAAAAACTTACACCTGCTGTTCTTTGCTTCCTTCGCTGTTTCTTTGACAGCCTGTTAAGGACGGAAACAAAACCGCAATGTCAAAACAACCTAGTTCAACCTCCTTTGCTTGTTGAATCCCTAAAGCAGTGTTTCCTAACCTTGCCAGCTTTAAGATGGGTGGACTTCAACTCCCAGAATTCCACAGCCAGCAAAGCAAAGCTGGCTATGGAATTCTGCAAGTTGAAGTCCACTCATCTGAAAGCTGCCAAGGTTCAGAAACATGGCCCTAGAGAAATCTTGGCAGCAATTTGAAACCCCTTCTATATATACCCAGGGAAAATATGGAGTTTGTCCTGACCAACTGGTTGCTTTAGCCATGCCCACCAAGTAGCAGTTAATGGATTATTTCTAAGCATTCCTGCTGTAGGTAGCTCGATTCTCTCGTGATGGATTCTTATAGAGCAGGGGTGTGAAACTCAATTTCATTGAGGTAGGTAGCTCGATTCTCTCGTGATGGGATTCTTATAGAGCAGGGGTGTGAAACTCAATTTCATTGAGGGCCGCATCAGGGCTTCTGGTTAATCTTGGGGGGCCAGGCGGGCATGGCCGACTGGGTGGGCGCAGCCAGCTTGATACCACTCCCAAAACTGCTGGCATGTTTCCTCTTTGCATTGGGTAGACCGGGCCGAAGCCATGCTGGCCCAATGTTTCCTCTTCGTATTGGGTAGACCAGGCCGAAGCAACGCGGGCCACCCCCTTACATTTTCCAGGATGGCCCCGTGGGACGGATCTGACCGCATGGCGGGCCACATCCGGCCCGCGGGCCTTGTGTTTGACACCCCTATTATAGAGGAGAAGGGGAAACCATGTATCCGGGCAGAGAAAGGAAAGATCAACGAACTCAGAGAAACCACGAAGATTAAAGAAAAGAAGCTGAGAGAGGACTAAATACAAAACAGCTCAATTCAAATAGATTGTTAGTTGTCTCTCAAGGGCTGGGGAAAAGGAGCATGGAATGGCACATCCTGAAATAGGGCACCTGGCCAGCTCCCTCATGAAGCTTTGGAGACCAGAAATAATGTATGCTCTTTGGAAGTCTGAACTTCTACGTATTTTCCATAAGTACTTTTGTTTGGGCATTGGTTCTTCTGCCTCCCCTTCGCTGTTCCACCCGTTCTCATCAACCGTGGAGACAGAAAATGCTTCTTCCTCTTCTTCTAATTGCTGTCGGAGCAAAGCCACTATCTCCCGGTGCTTCTTGGACTTCTCATGGTTCTTCATCCTAGAGAGAGAGATCAGAGGGGATGTTACTACGAGGAACAAGATTTGAGTCCAGAAAGAATGGCTGCCTTTTATTAAAAGAAATCGAGCAGAAGTTTGCTTGGGAAGGGAAGCCTGATGGGAACCAAGGAGGGGTTTGAATAAATCAGGGCAGGATGTCAGATGGAGTATGGGCTGATCCTTTTTAGTTTGCATGTAAAGAAAAACTTACGCTTTCTCCGTCTTAAAGGATTTATCACAAGCGGGACAGTAGAGCTCATCAAAAAGGTTGGCAGCATAGTGTTCTTCACTTAATTTGTCTGAAATACATACATATATTTCTGTGTAAGATGCTTGATGATCTGACCATGTTTTCTTCTATTGCAGGGGTGTCAAACTCCAGGATCCAGCCCGCGGGGTACTTAAATCTGGCCCGTGGGGCTGGCCTGGAAATATCAAAGGACCGGCCCGCAATGCCTCTGCTGGCCAAAATGAGCCGCAGGGGGGCTGCATGTGCCCCCCCCGTGGCCTGTTTTCGGCCTCCTGCAGCACTCTGCCAGCCAAAAATGGGCCGCATGGAGACCCCCGCACGGCCCATTTTCGGCCGGCAGAGTGCTGCAGGAGGCCATGGAGGCCAAAAACGGGCCGCGTGGGGCCTCCACGTGCCCCATTTTGGCCAGCAGGATGCTGCAGGAGGCGTCCGTCCCATCTCTCCCCCCCCCAGCCGGGCCGTGAAGAACTACAATGCTGATCCGGCCCTCGAAGAAATCCAGTTTGACATCCCTGTTCTATTGTCAATATCCAGCTATGAATTTAAGTGCTTTAGTAACCAAAATAGTACATCTATGTAGGAGAGGAAGGAATCAGCAAAGTTGAAGGGACCCTCAACAACTACAACAGTAAAATCTCCAGGAATCACATGGGCAGAACTGTACCACTCAGGACTGATCTGGTCCAGGGATCACAGAATACTGATTGGGAAAATCAAACTCTTGGTAAAAGGGAGGAACAGCTACCAAATTGCAACAGTGAGAATTAACACTCCACAAGTTGTGTTAATGTTTACTTAATAGTTATTAAGTCCTTATTCTGGAAATCAATAGAGGAAATTAGGCGACCTAGCAAGCTATTCCCAGAAAAATAATTCGCACTTGCTCTTAAGGAGCAACTAACTGCCAGTTGATCCTCACCTTCTTCTTGGTTCTCTTTCCTCTCTTCTGTTTCTTCCTCTTCTTCCTCATCAGACCCATCTCCAAACTCCTTTTCATATTGAGCTTCCATCTGCTGCAGTTCTCGCTCTAGGTCAGACATGGTAATCCAGCTCTGCTCCTTGTACTGTTCCGCCAGCCTTTGAAAGGAAGAGGGAGGCAAAAGGTGAGGATTCTCATAGCCTGGCTTTGTGTAATACCCTAAACCAGGCGTGTCAAACTCAAGGCCCGGGAGCTGGATCCGGCCCGGGGGGTGCTTAGATCTGGCCCACGGGGCCGCCCTGGAAACAGCAAAGGACCGGCCCGCGGTGCCTCTGCCAACGAAAACGGAGCTCGGGAGGGCCCCGTGCGGCCCTCGCGAGCGCCATTTTCTCTGGCAGAAGGTTGCAGGAGGCCGTCCCAGCCGAAAACTGAGATTGGAAGCCCGTTTTTGCTGGCAGAGCGCTCGGGCCACCACACGTGCCCCCAACACGAGTGACATCAAGCTGGCCATGCCCCCTGCCCCCCCCGAGGTCAAACACAACCCTGATGCGTCCCTCAATGAAATCGAGTTTGACACCCCTGCCCTAAACAATAAACGTGGTTAATGAAAGAGAAGAAGTTGGTCCATGTGCTAAAGAAGAGATCAAGTTCAACTATTGGTGACCTAGGAGTGATGGACATCTAATTTCCTCACCAACAAAAACCAAAGTGGTATCTTGCAGTCTTTTTTCAAGCTTTTTGGCTAATCTACAGCCCTGACCTTTTCAAATGTCTCCTTTTCTACCTGGTGTCTAGACAAGGTTGGCCAGATGCTGCCACCTGGTGAAGCTTACAACATTGATTCCAAACAAATAAAGCACTTCATGATTTAATGTCTATGCAGGCTAGAAATCATAGGATTTTCAAAAGCATTGGCAATCACCAGACTGAAAAAGAGTGAGCTTACACTGTGGACATATTTATTGTCCGACACAAGTTGAAGCAAGAAAGCTTCTTTTGTGCAGACAGCTTCATACTGACCAGGTGTTATGAAACAGAGATCCAGTTCTGTTCTGCAAACTGTGGATGCTACCAACCAAAGCTAGATAAGCCTTTTGTCAGCACATCTCTTATAATCAATATTTCACTCTTCATTCTTGAGTATTGCAAGGTTCTGTCTAAATATACAGAGTTCTTATCAATAAGGAAGAAGAATCAGTGTGCTGATGATGTTACCTAGTTTGGGTACTTAAACGTCTGCAAGAAAACAACCAAGCTCAGAGAGTACCAAGAGTTCTTATCCTGTTTCTCTCTGGTTGCCCAGCCTTTACAAGAACTTAGTCCACATATTTATAAGCTTATCTTGTTAGGATGAGTTTTAGAGGCTGTACTGCAACAACTGTGAAGGCAGGTGGAAATTTAGAACATCAACTTCTCCTTCAACACCAGTGCAGGAAGAACATTTATGAACCTTCATAGAAGCTGTAATGTAATGTGCACTTGGAGTAGGAGTAGGGGATAATCTTGGTGGAAACTCTGTGGTTTTCCCAGGGGGGGGGAAGCACACTCCAGAGAAGCCCAAAACAACCAAATTGCAGACCCAAATTGGATGGGGGGTGGGAAGAAGAGCTTCAGGGTAGCCACACCCTAGAATCTCTCAGGATATATCTATTAGGTTAAGAAGGTTGTAGCTTTTAATCTGGCAAGATTCCGTCTATTAGGTGTAAGCAATAAGGAACTGGACTAGATTGGATTTCACCATGTGGTCTTTGAGCTTAGGCCAGATAGAAGCATCAGTTAGACAAGAATTCCCGAGCTAGCATGGTCACTACCTATAAATTCTGGAAAGCATCTGGCTTGGAAAAAGATTGTGTTAGTTCCTGGTTTTGTTAGTTCCTGTTTTTAATGACCGTGTTGCCTTTTGGGGTCTGCACCATTTAAAGACAGTGTTCATGCAGCATGCTGCCTAGGGAATTTTGGAAATTCTAGAAAACCACCAAGGCTGAGAATCACTGGTCTAGATCATCATACTTGGCCTGTTTCAGTTTCTGTTGCCTCCGGAGCTCTTCTGACTTCTTAGCTTTCTCTGCGTTCTGCTCTTCCAAGAGTTTCCGGTGGGCCTGAACTCGCTTGTCTCTTTTCCGCACAAAGGCCACCAGTTCACGGACCAGTTCATTCCTCTCCTTCCTTGCTTTGTCTCGGGTTTTCTTGTTCTCCTTTTCCATGGCTCGCTTTTCCCAACGGTTGGATGCCTGCCGAGTGTCATATTCTTCCTTCCATGCAAAATTCTTCTGTGTACAGAAACTCTGCCAGTACGCATAAAAACAGTGGACCACCTAATTGGGAAGAGAGGGAGAAAACAGAGACATTTACATTGACAAACAATTAAAGGAGGCCCATCACAAGGCAGTGATTTTGTTAAGGTCATTTATTAAAACTGAGTCTGCATATTTAACTTACAGCACATGGTAGCAGATAAACTACCATATTTTTCGGAGTATAAGACACACCGGAGTATTAGACGCACCTTAGTTTTTGGGGAGGAAAATAAGAAAAAAAAAATTCTGCCTCTCCCTACCAGCATCCATCGGTATTCATCTGGCTAGCGTCCCTTCAGTGTGTGAGAGAGTTGAAGGCTGTTTGGAAACTAAAACAGTATTTGCTTTGTGAGCAACAAGGAAGGAGACAGCAAGGAGCCTGGGCGTGGCTTAGCTCAACTGTTCTGTACTAAAGCTGCATGCTGTGCTGATCTCTGAAACTAAAACTGAAACTCCTCTCCTCTGCTTGTGTTTTGCTTGTATTTACTACGTTGGAAAACCTGCTTTTGGTATTGTATATTTACTTTATATTATATATAAAGAGAAGTTATTGAATCCTGCTGAATAAGTTACTTGTGTGTGCTTTCTGGATGTGACTGCTGCTGCAAACTCTGACACGTCCTTGCAGCAAATAGCGAACAGCCAGGTCAGCTTCAGCACATTATTGCAGCCTGATTCAGCACAAGCAGCTGATTGGCGGGTGGATTGGCATCCAGAAATACCCCCAATCAGCTGTTCCAGGCTGCAGGGATTGCCACAGACTATCGCCTCCTCCGTGCCTTGCGGTTTTGGCTACATTCGGTGTATAAGACGCACCCAAATTTTCACCCTTTTTTGGGGGGGGAAGTGCGTCTTATACTCCGAAAAATACAGGTATTTATGGGGAGAGACCAACATATATGCATATTTTTTTCTGTATTGACTTACATTTTTTAAAAGTAGACGCAACAGCCAAACTGGAGTGCCATGCTGCATAAGAAGGATGATGGCTAATTTTTTTTTGCATTTTCACTAAGGATGCCTGTACTTTGAAAAGGATTCAGAAAAATGGTTCTGGGTGTCACACAAGCGCAGCACTTCCCTGCTCATTAAAAGAACTACATCTTTTTAGGGCTTCCTCGTAAGCATGAAAAAGATGCAGCTGCTTTAATGTGTAGCAGGGTGGATAAAAATCAATGACTTAAAAAAATAAAAATAAAAAAAATTGGATTTTTAAAATTTAAATTGGATTTTTTAAATTTAAATCGGATTCTTTTGATTTTTATCAAATTTATTTTATTTATTTTTATCAAATTTATTTTAATAAAATGCTTTTGGGAATAAAACTCTATCTAAAGGTAGTTTTCTATTTAAGATACATTAATAATTTAGTTTATTCAGCATGAAATGGAGCTTAAGTTATGTAGCATGAGGCTGTATATACTGGGACTGTCGGTGAATCAACAGTGGGTCAGAGGAGGAGCCGCTGCGGGACAGAGATGGCAGTTGCTCTTTAAAAAGTATGATTTAAATTGAGTTGATTTAAATCAAGCCTTTTTACTAGTGATTTAAATCATGATTTAAATGTGTAGCCAGCTGCCAAGCACCCTAATTGCAATCATGTGACCGCAAAGGGTGGTATGACGGTCGTAACTTTGAGGGAAGTCATTCTTTCCCCTCAAAGGCTGTAACTTGAAACTGTTGTCAAACGAATGGTCGTAATTTGAGGACAACCTGTATTCCTTTGCCGATATGTTCACACATGGGCTACTGGAGCAGCTTTGCATTCCTTTGGATTTGGATTTATGCACTGAACAGGAAGTGGGACTCAGTGGGTTTTTGCCTGCTGAACAATGTTAGAAACTGGTCCCTGCTCCTGAAGTTCGCAGGCCTTCTATCTATGTAAAGAATTAATCTAGACCCCCTCAATAACTTGTACTGTTTTTTTCTCCTTTATACGAATTTGCTACAGATCATTGTTTACAAAGGAAAAATGTGACTTTGGTATACAAGTAATCCTCTTTACAAACCTAGGTAAGACAAGAATTCTTTCATGGGAAAGTTCACTGGCCCCAAATTTTGCAAAACTGTATCCTTTACCTAGCTGCCATAAGACACAACATATTTGAAATAAAAGAAAATATTTGTAGCTCGGGATTTAGATTTTGGCAGTGGTTTGCTCTCCAAGCTAGTTTCAATTTAGTTTCTGAACGTTTCGTTACCAGACTAGGTAACATCATCAGCAGGATTTTCTTCTCCTAATCCTCATTTAAGGATCATGAGGACAAGAAAATCCTGATGATGATGTTACCTAGTCCGGTAATGAAATGTTCAGAAACTAAATTGAAACAAGTTGGAGAGCAAACCACTGCCAAAATCACATGATATCTGTTACATAGGAACTTTTATGTTCCACTTCAAATAAGAGCTACATGAGAGCAGCCTCAATGCTCCTTAAGTTCAGAAACAGGGGATTAGTGGAGTAACAGGTAGAATCTGGAAGTGCGGCACTCAACATGAAAAGATACCAGTGGAAGGAATTTTGCAACTTCGGTCTCAGGCTGAAATGCTGGTTTGTCTCCACTATAATGACATTCTTCCTTTTTCTTTAATTAAGGAAAAGTTATGGTGACCGCAAAAGCTTATAGATTAGTTGGTGCCACCTGAGCCGACCCTAACAAGGCAACTGCCCAACTATGAATTTCAGAATTGTTACCGTATCATAGTCGCTCTGAGAGTCTCCGAAGTTTGGAAATCCTTCAAAATCTTCATCGACTATGGATTCCTCTTCTTCCTTTGCAATCATTTCGAAGACGTGCCGATAGACTGCATAGAACCCCTGAAACAAACAATATGATCGTTCAGAGAGAAAACGAAGCTTGTTAATTGCAGAGGACAATCGAAGACCTCGGCATAATGGTGTCTGGAATAACAGCTTCCTTTTTCTGAGCTGTTAACAGTGAGATCTCCAGTCAGGTTCCTGTCTTGAGAGCCAATGTTGCTCTGAGGTGAATCAGACAGGCATTTATGTTTGCAAACGGAGCTGGTAGACTTAAAAGTTTCATCTCCTCACATTTCTAATCACATAAAAGTGTTGTATCTCCTTCCACAAATAAATGACAACTCTCTTGCTCAGCGGTTCTCAACCTGTGGGTCGCGACGCCTTTGGGGGTCGAACGACCTTTTCACAGGGGTCGCCCCACGCGCTAGCCCGCCATCTTGGTGCCATTGTCAGCAGGGGTGAAATGCTCCAATGCAGAACGCTTTGCGCATGCGCAGAGGGTAAAAGAACCCACATGGCGGCGTCCGGGCAGGTGGGCAAAGTCTCCCGCTTCCGTCGCTACCAGCTGTCTGGCGACCCGCAGGCACGCCCGAACTGGGAGCATTTCACCCCTGGTGCCACGCCCCCTTTGCCACCTCATCGCACACGGGGAGGGGGAGGGGGTCGCGGCGGTGAGGTGGGGGTCGCAGGGGGGTCGCGGCATTAGGAAGGTTGAGAACCACTGCTCTAGCTGAATCAGCAGAATAACAGAGTTGGAAGGGACCTTGGAGGTCTTCTAGTCCAACCCCCTGCTCAGGCAGGAAACCCTAAACCATTTCAGACAAATGGCTGTCCAATCTCTTCTGAAAAAATTCCAGGGTTGGAGCACCCACAACTTCTGGAGGCAAGTTGTTCCACTAATTGTTCTTGTCATGGTCCCTTCATAGCCAGTTCGGAGGAGGAGTTGGAACCGGGGTTGTCCCACAGGGAAGGGATGCCAGGGGCTGAGGACGATGCTGTCCCGGGACCCTAAGCAATAGGGGAGGTGGTCGTCCAAACGGAGAGCTGCCTGCCTGCACAGACACAGAGGAGGATCACTACTGACCGGCAGTGGTGCTGATAGGCAGCCAATCTACTCTGATGAGGAACATCTGTCTATTCCACTTGATCCAAGGGCAAGGAGAGTGGAGTGGAGGAAGCCCAGAGAAGGGCTGCAAGGCTACTCGGGAGAAGGTTGCCCCCCCTCCTCACAAGGAACACCTGGTGGGGAGTAACTTAAGGAGAAGCCTTAGTCTTTGCTAGGAACAATTGATTGCTTTGGCTTACACCCCCCCCCCCGGCTTCGACTCGTGCCTGTTTGCCATTTGCCTTGCCTTGCTTGGAAAATTGCTCTTTGCAATCTTTTGGTTTGGACCTAGCCCTTGTCTTGTGGCCTGCGTTTGGCCTCTGCTCCACTGGGGCTTTGGAACTGCTTCTTTTCTATGACCTGTTTCTTGTCCTGAGGACGGCCTTTGTATTGTGCCTGGACTCTGCCTGGTGGATTAGACTGGGAAATCTGGACCTTGCCCTGTGAGTGTGCTCCTACTCTGTGGGTTTTCTCTGTACTACCGGGGCTGTGATTGGGAGTCTGAGAGTGGCTGCCTGCAGGGTAGCATTTGTGGGGCGGGGGGGGGGGGGAGCCTTACCGGTTGTTGGAGGGCCTTTGGCTGGAACATTTGGTAAGAGTAATAAAGAACTCTCTAGAGGCCTGCCTTGCCTTGACCACCTGGGTCGTAACAGTTCTGTCAGGAAATTTCTCCTTAGTTCTAGGTTGCTTCTCTCCTTGATTAGTTTCCACCCATTGCTTCTTGTCCTGCCCTCCGGTGCTTTGGAGAATAGCTTCACTCCCTCTTCTTTGTGGCAGCCCCTGAGATATTGGAACACTGCTATCATGTCTCCCCTAGTCCTACTTTTCATCAGACTAGACATACCCAGTTCCAGCAACCGTTCTTTATGTTTTAGCCTCCAGTCCCCTAATCATCCTTGTTGCTCTTCTCTGCACTCTTTCTAGAGTCTCAACACCTTTTTTACATCGTGGCAATCAAAACTGGATGCAGTATATTCCAAGTGTGGCCTTACCAAGGCATTATAAAGCAGAAGCAAAGTTTCCTGTAGGCTTGATATTATGTACAGGTAGTCCTCGACTTATGACTGTAATGGAGTCTGCCCATTACAATTAAGTCATGAAAGTTGTAAAGCGGGTCATCACTTGATTGACCCGATTTTCTGACATTTTGCAGTGGTTGTTAAGCAAATTACCCTGATCATTAAATGAATTCGTGGTCATTAAGGGAACGCTGCAATCGTTAAGTGAACCTATTGTTATGGGGTCTTTTTTGGGGGGGGGGGGTAGAAAACCGGAAGTAGTTTTTCTGCAAAACCACAGTAAATTGTAGTCATGTGACCACAGAACACTGCAAATGTGGGCCAATTGCCGAGTGCCTGAAATATATGTGACCTGGGTGTTTGTGTAGTTATTGGAACTTCAAGAACTAGGTCATATGGGGTGTATGTCATAACTTCAAATGATCACTAAGCAACCGGTGGCAAATGTCTGCGGAGATTCTCCGTCATCCAGGTCGTGGTTGTCCCAAAGGTGCTTTTTCAAGAGGCAACTGGACTTTCTGGCTTTTCTTTGAAGACGTTTCGCTTCTCATCTCAAGAAGTTTCTTCAGTTGTGACTGAATGGTGGAGAATAAAAGGATGCAAGGATTTATGTTCTTTGCAGTCCAAACATTTATATTCTTTGCAGTCCTCTGGTCATTAGCACTCTTTGTCAGAAAGAAAACAAAGAGGGTTAGCGACCAGATGACTGCAAGAAATATAAATCCTTCCATTCTCCACCATTCAGTCAGAACTAAAGAAGCTTCTTGGATGAGAAGCAAAATGTCTTCAAGGAAAAACAAGAAAGTCCAGTTGCCTTTTGAAAAAGCATCTTTGGGATAACACAACACATGGCAATATGGAATCCAGATGTTCTTTCTTTGTTTTTCCTTGAAAACCTATGCTAACGGCCAGATGACTACAAGGAATATAGATCCTTCCATTCCCCACCATCCAGGGGTGGGTTCCAACTTACCTCGCTGCCAGTTCGCTCCCTCCCGCGCAGCGTGGGAGGGAGCGAACCGGCAGCGACATGCGCAGTAACAAAAAATCCGGGGGAAAAAAAAAAGCCAAAAAAAAGCCAAAAAAAAGATGGCGACCGCATGCACAGTGCCGGAAATCGGCTTCTGCGCATGCTCAGAAGGAAAAAAAATTTCAAAAAAAATTCAAAAAAAAATTCAAAAAAAAGATGGCGGCCCCCACGGACCGGCACCGACCGATCCGGTTCGGTGACGTCATCGTGACATCACCAGAGGGCCGCTACATGTTTGGGAGAACCAGTCCGAACCGGGAGGAACCCACCCCTGCCACCATCCAGTAGAAGCTTCTTGGATGAGAAGTGAAACGTCTTCAAAGAAAAACCAGAAAGTCCAGTTGCCTCTTGGAAAAAAAAAAATCACCTTTGGGACAACGGTCTCAAGTTGAGCACTACCTGTACATGATGTCCCTCAGGGGATTCAAACTCACAACTCATGGATCTGCAGATGGTCCTTTAGGTCATTTTCTGAAGCTTGCACTTCAATGACACACAAAGTAATAGCGAGGAGTAGGGCAGCTGTTTGCCAACCCCCCTCAGGTTAAGACTAAACTGTAGCTCAATGGCTGAGGAGGGCAGCTTAGAAGGTGGCGGCATTGTTAGCCTCAGGTGTGACCGCATCTCAGTCTGGAACCTGTTGGCTCACCACCAATAGCAAGGTGCTGTGCTGGGCTCAGGGGTCACCCAAAGGTAAATGTTACTTGCTCAGGTGAATGCTTAAGCCTGACCTTTTTATCATCGTCATAGCCAGAATAACACGTAACGGTGAAGTACTGGACCAAATCCAGACTGTTGTCTTGATAGCCTCCATCAATGCCTCCTTTCAAAAGAGCTTCCCTGTGACTGTCATACCTACAAAACAAAAAGAACAAACGAACTGAAAAGAAACAAAATCAAAAGACGTTAGTAGAAGAACACAAGAGACTGGAATTAGAATTACAGAAAGAACCAAACAAAAAGATTTAAAAAAAATCAAATGGAACTAATAAAACATAAAATGAATCTACTAGATAAAGAAGGATTGGCACAAAAAATCAAAAATGCTAAACAGAATTTCTTTAAAAATGCGAATAAACCAGGAAGATGGTTGGCATATAAATTGAAAACAGAGAAAGAGAAGAAATTGATACATAGATTGGTAGATGAGAAAGGAACCTAACATTACCAAAATGAGGATAAAAAGATAATAATTCAAGACTATTATGAAAAGCTGTATGAGCAAGAGAAAGTTTCAGAAGAGAAAATTAAACAATATTTGGAAAAAGCGGAATTACCTAAAGTACCAGAAACAGTGAAAGCTATGTTAAATGAACGAATATCAATGATGGAATTGTCAGAAGCGATTAAGAGACAAAAGAGCAACAAAACACCAGTACCAGATGGGCTACCAGCAGAAGTTTATAAATATTTACAAGATACTCGAGGCCCATCAATGTTGGAAGTTTATAATGAAGTATTGATTGATGCGAAGGTACCAAATTTGTGGATGGAAGCAAACATTACCCTGATTCCGAAAGAAGACTCAAATTTAATATAGATAAAAAATTATAGGCCCATATCCTTACTGAATGCTGATTATAAAATATACGCTTCAATAATAGCAGAGAGACTAAAAAGGGTTTTAAATGAATTTATACATCCAGACCAAAATGGCTTCCTGCCTAAGAGACAGATTAAAAACAATATGAGAATGATTTTAAATACATTGGAATATTATGAAGCACATCCTGTAAAACAAATGGCGTTGATCTTTTTAGATGCGCAGAAAGCATTTGACAACGTAAACTGGCAATTTATGTTGTTACAATTAAAATCTAAGGACTTTGGTGAGAGATTTATTAACAGCAATATACCATATACAAGGATGTCCCTTGTCACCATTGCTTTTCATATTTACATTAGAGGTACTAAATAGAAATATTAGACAAGACGTACAGATAAAAGGTATGGAAATAAAAAAGGAACAATATAAATTACAGGCATTCGCAGATGATTTGGTCTTTATCTTGGAAGACCCACAAGAAAATAGACTTCAATTAATTAGGAAAATAGAAGAATATGGTGAAGTTGCAGGACTGAAAATAAACAAAGAAAAAACCAAAATAATAGTGAAAAATGTTACAGACACACAGAAAAAAGAACTAATGAGGAAAATAAATATACAAGTAGTCAAGAAAGTTAAATATTTAGGAATTCAACTAACGGCAAGGAGTGTAACAATTAAAGAAGATTATTATAATTTGCCACAACAAATTAATTTGTTTGGAGAAGTGGAAAAATCTACAACTGTCATTGATGGGAAGAATAGCCACTATAAAAATGAATATTTTGCCAAGATTACTATATTTATTTCAAACAATACCAATAAAACTGAAAAAATATACTTTGAAGAATTAAATAAAACAATATTAAAATATATTTGGCAAGGGAAAAAAGCAAAGATAAGTTTGAAAATGTTTCAAGATTCTAAAAATAGAGGTGGTTTTGGGCTACTAGATTGGGAATTGTATTACCAGGCTTCGATACTTACTTGGGTGAAAGAATGGATTGGCTTGCGGAA
>QLTV01003687.1:260725-264111 GCA_003457575.1 Thermophis baileyi | reverse complement strand
ATGTTAGGAACGCATTACTATTAGTATGGGAGAAAATTAAAACACATTATTTGAAAATACTGGTCTGGCTTTCCACAATGGTGGCACTGATTTGCCCAAATGTTATTGATATAGAGAAAGTTACCAGATATAAAGAGGTCTTAAATGAAAAGGGGGAACTCAAAACCAAGCAGGAATTGAATGAACAAGAGATTGAGATAACATGGTGGTCATTTGTGCAGATGCAATCTAGATAAGCATTAAGATGGAAGAGGAACAAGTAAAAGAGACAATGATAGTGTGGGCTAAAAATTTTGGCTATCCGATTGAGTTAGATAAATGGCAGAAATTATGGGATAGAAATTATAAACTAACAATGTCTACTGCATACAAAGAAAATCTTTATAAAATGTTTTATAGATGGCATTTTCCGCCCTCAAGGTTAGCAAAGATATTTAAGGATAAATCTGCAAAATGTTGGAAATTCCATCAGACACCTGGTTCGTACTATCATATGTGGTGGACATGTCAAAAAGCGAAAAAATATTGGACAAAAATACATACATGACTGGAAAAAATGATAAAACAGAATATTGAATTGAAACCAGAGACATTTTTGTTGGGCATTTTACCAGACAAGTATAATAAAGGGAATGTATATTTGATTTTACATGTATTGACTGCAGCTAGAATAGTATTTACACAACAATGGAAAAGTGAAGAGATCCCAACAGATGAAAATGTGATAAAAAAAATATTAGAATGTGCAGAAATGGATAGGCTAACACTTATAATTAAGGAAAAGAAAGAAATTGAATATTTTTCGACTTGGGACTTATTTTATCAATGGTTAGCTGATAAAAACAGGAGCTAGAAACAGGGAAATATATGGAAGGATCAATGATATAAGGAAGGTATGCTAAATTGGTTAAACAAATATTATTGTTATTATTAATACTATTATAATTGATACTAATGCAATGAATACTGTTGTAAACACATTATTTCCTAAAATGATTTGTACCCAGACAACACACTGTTCAACTGAAATTGGAATTTTTGTATGTTATAAAATAAAACAAAAACTTATTATATATATTAAAAAAGAACAAACTAACTTGGAGGCCTTGAAGCTTTCTACCGCAGAATAAACAAGGCGTGGTATCTATTAGCAGGAAAACCAAATTAGTTTCCTGAATCGCAGCTAAACGGTGGGCTGTTTTCAGGTCTTGCTGTAACAGGGTTTCCCAACCTTAGCCATGTTAAGATGTGAGGACTTCAACTCCCAGAATACCCCAGCCAGCTCGGGGTCTGATGGACTCAGGTGCAACTCTGCCTAAACTCTTTAAATTAAAGAGAAGAACATCTCTAGTTTTGTTTCAACTTGGAAACTGCTTCTGGATGTTTTGCTCGAAACTGGGGGAAAAAATGAAACTTTGATTTTAGATTTTGGTGATGAGAATGATTACTATAGAAATAGCCTGAAATATTGTGAAATGTAAATCAAAGGTTGTCTTTATGTATTTCAATGCACTGAAAAAAAGTCAAAGTCACCACTTTTTTTTCTCATCGCACTTTTCTCTTTCTTTTAGCTTTTTTAATTTTTCCTGTATTTTTATTTTATAATGAAACTTAACTAAAAATTATGGCAAAAAAAGAGATCTGATTATCTCTGTGCTGCCACCTAGTGGCAGCACCTCCAACCAATATAAGAATTGTCAAGCTTTTATCTATCCAAGGGCAAAAAACTTGAGTGGGAGGCAAAACTTACCACGCTCTCTCCTGTGCATCGCTCAGCACATCATATGCAGCCTGGATCAGCTTGAACTGTTCTGCTGCTTCCTCTGCATTGTCTAGATTTTTATCTGCAATGTCAATGAAGCAGAATCTAATCAATTCATCCCAAAACAGAAACAACCCCACCACCACGAGCCTTGGGAAATCCAATTGCGATTATCAGATGTTAAGCCAATAGAAAAACACAATTCCTGGCTCACATTTCCAACCTACATGGTTCTAGCACATCCCATTAGACTTCAGTTGAGTAACACATTTGAGGGCTCCTATCAAATTTATTTGGAAATAAACTCTGTTAATAGAATGCTTAAGTTCAGAATGAAGCAATAACTATAATATCTGCAACAATATGTTCCAGTATCATCTGTTGATCAGGAGTTTAGACAGCCATGCTCTTTTCAGGATATTCCACTTCGTCTCCTGCTAAGGTAAACAAATCAACCAGTATTCCCTGCTTACTGGGCAAGCACTGTTTTCACTGGACTGTTTTTTTTTCCTTCAAGAGAGTTTTGGATCTTGTTCATCTTTTGGCAAACATAAGGCTACAAATGCAGTGAATGAGTTTGCCATTGGTATATAGAGATTACCATGATCTTTATTCAGAGCCGGGTGGATAAAAATTGATTTACAAAAAATTAATCGGATTTTTTTATTTAAATCGGGGTTTTTTTTTTATTTTTATCAAATTTATTTGAATAAAATGCTTTTGGAGTAAAAATCTATCTTAAGATAGTTTTCTATTTAAGATACATTAATAATTTAGTTTATTCAGCATGAAATGGAGCTTAGTTATGTAGCACGAGGCGGTATATTCTGCAATATTTACATTTTTTGGTAAACTCATTCAATGAATCCAAGCTCTGCAAGCTAAATAAGAAACCTTCATTTTGTTTGCAAATAATATTAAAGATTCTAACTGCCAGCAAGAATGAGTCCTTACATTTAAAAAGCACCTGTCATTTCAGTTCCATCATGGCAGCGCCTGTTAGCGGGCATCCACTCACCTGCTGCATGCCACGTCCCTCACCTTGTTGTGTCACTGATGCATCACCAGCCGTCCCATTAAAGTGAATGGGACTGTGGGTGAGTCAACAGCGAGTCAGAGGAGGAGCCGTTGCAGGACAGAGATGACGGTAGCTCTTTAAAAATTATGATTTAAATCGAGTTGATTTAAATCAAGCCTTTTTACTAGTGATTTAAATCATGATTTAAATCGACTCGATTTAAATCAAATCCACCCTGATTCAGAGATAAGCCACTGATTCATTTCAATGGTGTAGAGGCATACCTAGATAAATAAGTAAATGAATGAATGAATAAAAATGTTCAAATCTTTTTGAAATTAAGATAGAGCCTAATGAACTTGTATCCCTAAAAATGATACTAATTGGTTTGCCATTCATTTGCTGCAACTGCAAACAAAAAGGAGGCATTCAATGCAGTAGGATAATTGTCTAGGCCTGATTGCTATTTGAGGATTTAAAAATCAATGCATTCAGGATTAATGCATGCTAAATAGTACTATGAATACCATGAAGCACAAACTGTACACAGAAGACAATAAAAGGTAATGTGGCATTAAGGCATGACACAATCAATTTATATTTCAA
>QLTV01003687.1:243225-258225 GCA_003457575.1 Thermophis baileyi | reverse complement strand
GGACCGAACGTTCCAGGGTCGCTTTGCCGGGAGGGGCGGGGTTTGCAGTTGGTTCATTGGAAGCCGCCCCTGCCTTGATCAGAACGAGGGCGGTCCTGCCTGCTTTTCCTCCGATGGGAATCGCAAATGTGGATGATCCGTGACCGCAGGTAGTCCTCGACTTACAACCGTTCATTTAGTGACCGAAGTTGCAACGGCAGTGGAAAAAAGCGACTTGGGACCGTTTTTCACACTTACGACCGTCGCAGCAGTCCCCGTGGTCACGTGATCAACATTTGGATGTTTGGCAACTGATTCATATTCATGAGGGTTGCTGTGTCCCCGGGTCATGTGACCCCCCCCTTCTGACAAGCGAAATCAATGGGGAAGGCAAGTTCACTTAACAACTGTGTTACTAACTTAACAAGTACAGTGATTCACTTAACTTTGGCAAGAAAGTTTGTAAATGGGGCAAAATTCACTTAACAAATGTTAGCAACAAATTTTGGGCTCAATTGCGGTCGTAAGTCAAGGACTATATTTCTGTAGTGTGGACAGAGGACGTTGGATACAGAGCACTCATTTTACGCATAGAATTAATTTCACTGAAAGCAAGGCCAACTTTCTAGCTGTAAATATGTTATATATCTGGCAGCAAGCGACAAAAACAAAATAAAATAAAAAGCTAACATCTGTGATCCCCCCCCCCCCCAAATCTGTTCTTAGATTCTGGAGATGAACCTTGTGCAGAAATTGAATCACTGTCCGACTAGTCTAACCTATTCGACTGTTAGAAATTGAAACGGCAGTTTCGACACCTGCTTTACAATGCTTTTTTGCAGAAGGGCAAGAAATATTGGACATTATATGCACCTATTTATTTATTTATTTATTTATTTTATAAAATTTATATGCCGCCCAACTCCCGAAGGATTTCCGGTTATAGGATACATGGATTATTAGTGTTATTTTGTAATTATTCAGTTGATTGATAAATCAACTCTTAACAGGAATTAAAAGGTTTACTATTTGCAGCCTGAAAGTTACTGAACTATTCTTTGTGCTTTGACACTTAAGAAAAATCTAGTCCCTCCAATTTAATATTTCAAAAATTCAGCAATGCTAATGCTGAGAAAACTCTTGTAAAACAAGAAATTCGCATCCTTGAAGTTAAATTGCTTATGAGTGGCTATTGAACCAACAAATAATGTAAACAAATATTAAAAACTACACATTCATGTCACCTCCCATCCACCCTTTTTACAATTAATCAGTGGAACAGCTTTCCTCCAGAAATTATGGGTGCTCCATCACTTGAGTTTAAGAGATTGGACAGCTATTTATCCATAATAGTATAGGGCAGTGATGCCGAACTTTTTTTTTGCTCGGGTGCCAAAAGGGCGCACGCGATAGCACATGCACAAGTGCCCACACCCATAATGCAATGCTGTCCCCCTGCGCATGCGCGCAGGCCTCACTGAAGCCTCTGGACTTCCGGTAGGTCCGTTGGGCCATTTCTCACCCTCCCCTGGGGAGGGTGAAAAACGGCCCAACGGGTCTACTGGAAATTTGGAGCCTCCTGAAGCCTGGGGAGGGCGAAAAACGGACCCAATGGGCCTACCGGAAGTTCGTTTCCAAACTTCCGGTAGGCCCGTTGGGTCCGTTTTTCGCCATCCACAGGCTCCAGAGGTTTTCCTGAAGTCTGGGGACAGCGAAAACGGCCTCCCCCCACCCTCTGGAAGGCCGAAAATCAGCTGGCCAGCGTGCACATGCGCACTGGAGCTGACATATGGCATCGCCTCATGTGCCCTCAGATATGGCTCCGCGTGCCACCTGTGGCACGCGTGCCATAGGTTCACCATCACGGGTATAGGGTCTCCTGCCTGAGCAGGGGTTGGACTACATGGGTGTCAAACTTGCAGGTTGCCGTCACGTGATGTTTTGCAACATTTTTCGCGGAGCTGGGGTGGGCATGGCCTGTGACACATCCAGCCCGTGGGCCGCCAGTTTGACATCCCTGGACTAGATGATCTCCAAAGTCCCTTCAAGCTATTATACTATTACCCTGTTTCCCCCAAAATAAGACATCTGTTGTGGCCCGCCAGCGTCCTGTGCCGGTGCTCAGGGATCCCGAGGACGATGAGGCGGTTGTGGCATAGTACCATCGGCCCGTGCACCCGGCGCCCGAGTCAGAGAGCGAGGGGGACTCAGTGCCAGAGGATGACAGCCAACCAGAGCCTTCTGCACCTCCTCAGTGGGAGCTGAGTGACTCAGAAGAGGAAGAGCCTCTGCTTGATGCTAGGGCACGCAGGGCAGCTAGCTGGCAGGAGTGGGCTTTAGTTACAATAAAGATTCATTTTTAATTAACTGTGTTAAGTTTCAAAGAAGCTTTTGATAAGTTAGAGACTGTCCAGTAAAGTCTGACAATTTTGATAATGATGTTAGCATTGTGTTTATTCTGCTGTAATAGTAATGTCTAATAATAGTAGTAATGTAAAATAAAAGTCTTATTAATTTTAAAACATAGGGAATGAATCATATTATTTATGAATTCTCATATGCTACCCTGTTTCCCCCAAAATAAGACATAACCTGATAATAAGCCCAATCGGGCTTTTGAGTGCATGGCAATAAGGACAAGCGCTTATTTCAGGGTTCAAAAAAAATATAAGACAGGGTCTTATTTTCGGGAAACACGGTACTATTATTGTTTTTAACCTTACAGGATAAATTTGCACAAATATGCATAGATTAAGGGTAGTTCTTTGTTTCAAAGCAGTAAAGTATTACAGGATTGTGCATAGCTCAAAATTATTTGAAAGGGGTATTTGAAAAGCAAAGGAGCACACTATTTCATTAAAGCAAGTTTGTATTTTCTCAATTCTCATTCAAACTTGCATTTTTTTAGACTCATGCAGAAAAAAAAGAACTGCTTTGAACAGCTGTGCTCCTCTGCATTTCAAAGCATCTATTAATAATGACTTTTAAAGCAAGCCAACCCCAACTATAAATTTAGCCTGTAATTTTTGTCCTTTTCCTTTTTTTAATGAGAAAACAATTGGGGTGCAGTATGTCCAAGACTGTGTAAATGCTATGGAATACTAGAAAAAATTCCAGAGATTGAAGAAACTTAGTTGAGCATATGTATAGATATGAAATTTTACCTCCAGCTATTAATAACAAAAAAGTTATCCCTCACTGATAAGAAGTAAACAGCCTCTATATAGGATTAAGAGTCATCATTAATCTTCAGATAGGAATTGCTGTAGGACTTCTACAGCAAAAATGCAGGAAAACATACCAGTTTCATAAACTATTAGTCTTCAAACTGAGAAGGCATTTCAGTCATTAAACTATTGGAAACCCTGAGTGGGTGATTTCTCAGTGTTCAGTTGATTTATGGTTGAGTTTATTTTTCCAAACAGTTTAAGAGAGGTTTTGTTTGTTCCAGTGGGCTACTTTTTTTTTCAAAGTAGGCCTGAGAGATATTGCTAGAGCCACTGGCTCTCTCTAACTCTGTGTTATACCTATCACCAACTTCCTTTTTTAAGTAAAAAAAGCAAGAAAAGCAAAAAAAAAAATTTTTGTAAAAATATTTAAGACCAGCCAATAAGTGATTACAACATGATGCTACAGTAAATAACTTGATTAGAAAAGTAGCGTAGTAACCGATTAGACTCCCGTACTATAAAGTCCAGTTAATCTCCATCTTTTTTTCAAAGTTCTAATTCTGTACTCCAATTCTGCCAAGCTTTCTCTTCCACTTCCTCTGTCGTTGGTGTACTTTCTTCTTTTTCTTTTTCAAACTCATTTTTGGTTCTGGCCTCACCAGTTCTATCTCCATTGGCTTTTCTTCAGCTGGCGTTTCAAAAACTTCCTCGGTGGGATCTTTAGGAATGAGTGCTTGGTCTTCCTTACTCTTCAATTTCTGTAACTCTTTCATGTTTTGCTTTTCTCTAAATTTAGCAACTAGAGCCAGTCTTAATTCCCGACGATGCTGTAATAATAATAAAAGCAAATTAGTATGCATACTGTAAGACATCGAAAAACATTAAAAAGCAGCATATATCAAGTTAGAACACCCCCCCCCCAGTCTAGCTAGTTCAAGGTTTTTCTATGGCAACTGAAAAAGCTCTGCAACCCTTCAGATAGTTTTGTGCAACTGAACCAGAATGTTCCAGGGCTAGAACCAGAGTCTCCAATGTGCAAAGAATATCTGCCATCAGTTTCTCCCTCTTGCCAGTTTCCGTTTCCAGAAATGTTATTGACTTGCATTGATTGATATTTCATCTTTTGTCCAGGAACTTAGTTTACATAAGTTTTTTTTCTCCACAGTAATGATCCTGTGAGATAAGGATGAGTTGAGAGATGTATTGGCTGCCCCAAAGCTACCCAATGGGTTCCATAGTTGAGGATAAATTTGAACTTGGATCTCCAGTTCTAATATCTAAAGGGATTGTATTACACTACTTTCAGGCATATTACCTAAAACCATAATATTATGCAACTTAGTAATATTATGCTGTGTCTGCTATATCAAATAATGAACATGAATGTCCACCAAAGGTCTAGACCAGTGGTTCTCAACCTTCCTAATGCCGTGACCCCGCGACCCCCATCCTGCCCCCTCCCCGCGCACGATGAGGTGACAAAGGGGGCGTGGCACCAGGGGTGAAATGCTCCCGGTTCGGGCGTGCCTGCGGGTCGCTGGACAGCTGGTAGCGACGGAAGCGGGAGACTTCGCCCACCCGCCGCCATTTGGGTTCTTTTACCCTCTGCGCATGCACAAAGTGTTCTGTGCATGCGCAGAGGGTAAAAGAACCCAAATGGCGGCGTCCAGGCGGGTGGGCAAAGTCTCCCGCTTCCGTCGCTACCGGCTGTCTGGCGACCCGCAGGCACGGCCGAACCATGAGCATTTCACCCCTGCTAACGGTGGCACCAAGATGGCGGGCTAGCGCGCGCGGCGACCCCTGTGAAAGGGTCGTTCCACCCCCAAAGGGGTCGCGACCCACAGGTTGAGAACCGCTGGTCTAGACATTGAAATTACATCACACAGTGCAACAAGATACTGAAGACTGTGCACTGTTCCTAGTTAGTAGTGGGGTCAATCTAAACTTATTTTGTAATTTTAGCATAAGAGCCCTCATTTATAATTTTGCAAATAAGTTTGTACAAATGTACACATTTCTAGTACATGCAAAGCACATTTGCACAAACATTTCTGTGCAGATTACTCTAAGTGCACAGAGTATCAAGCGTTTAAAGAAAAATGTAACAAGCTAATCTGACAAGATCAATAATCAACAGACATAGAATACTTGTTTCAAGTATCTTGAGACTGACTCAAAGTAACTGTGAGCCAACAGCCAGCAGTCTACAAGACTCTACTGAAGTTGATACAGCAGCTTCCAGATATAATGTATTTTGGATATATAGCACGTAAAGGAATCACCGCCTTTTAAATAAAGACCAAAGAAACCACCTAAGATGAACTATCAGGGGCAAGTAGTCATTAAGAGACAACTCAGCATAGTAGAATATTGGGGAAAATAACAAAATATTTTTATTAATGGTATGAGATGGTGCAGCCACAGCTACCAGGGTAACCAGTCAAGTTGCAGTAAGTGTGAGACAGAATGATACTAGGTGTGAAGACCCAGTTCAAGTCCAGCATCAACCAGGGAAGCTTGCTGGAAGACACTGGACTAATTATTCTCTCTCAACCCAATCTATATCGTACAGCATTTTATGCTGGAGAAGGGAGTTGTGCTCCCTTCTCCTTCAGCATAAACCACTTCGAGTACCTAAGAAAAAAGGCCAGAGCTATCAAGAAGAATATAGTATTACCGTATTTGGAGACTGGTAATGAGGGTTTTCATACAGGGTTTGTCCTCCAAAGCTGCCCTGGAAGATCTTGATTAGGTTCAGGACAAAACGAGGCCCAATTTCAACAAGAGCTCCATCTTCTTCTATGATCTGTAACAGAACAAAACACTGGGAGGTTTTGGCATTTGGAATCAAAGTACTTAGCACCATTTGATCCAATGTGTTAACATTTTATTCTGATTAGAACTTTGAAGCACCATGTAAGATGCTTAATGTAGATGCTTAAATGCCCTTTTCTACCGCCTTTTTCCAGGACCTTCAACCTCAGTGTATCCAAATCTTCCTGGTTTTATTATACAGGAGTTTAAAGACTTTTATAACCTGAACACCTGAGATTTAATCCATCTCTTCTTGACCCAGAAAAAAAAACTGGAAACTACAAGGTCAGTGGAAAATTATCACTGGAAGAGAAAGCCATTGCTTGCAGCATGAAATTGAAATATGATTCAGTGGCTATGTAACCATTATAATATGACCATCGTTGTACAAATCAGCTTGAGCAAGCTTTAAGTTCAAACTTTGTGTCCTCCCTTTGAACACTGCCATGTCAACAATTAAGTTTGTGTAAATGCACTTTCCCATTATATCTTAAGAGATTTGACAGCATACAAATTTGATAAAATAAATAAATTCCAAGCTCTGGTTAATTAGTGTGTCTTTAAACAAGAAATCAAAGAATTCTTATTTCTTTCATTAAACTTCAATTAAATTTCACAATTTGTCTCTGTACAGAATAACTGAAAAAAAATCAGTTAATTAATCTGAAGGAAAACAATTCTTCCAGTCCTGTTGGAACTGTGCAAAACAAAAAGCAAAAAACGAGAAGCAGACAAACTCAGAGCTTGCCTAGGATGGTTTTTACACTTATTACTGTAACTCTATGCACCATTGTTACATATATCACTACCAAATTCAGGTTCCTGGCTTTGCTGTTGACATCATCATATCAGTTTTATCGAAGGTTTTAAAATATATATATATAAATCATTCAAAACTAATCTAGTGAAAGAAAAAATAACTTGAAAAAAAAATAACCATTTAACCTCTTCGGGGTTAGAACTCAACGGTCCTGTTCTTTTTCAGAGGCCAAAACTTCAGAGTTCCTGTCACTATTGTTGACTAGAGTCCATAAGCAAAACGGGAACTAACCTGATAATTTCGAAACCAGATCCTCTCATCTGTGATGGAGAAGGTGAAAACGTGGTCTACAAAAGGCTGACTCCTGGGATGATACTGTGGAGTACTAAAGATCTAGTCAAGAGAAATAAGAGCGCTGAGTGATCAATGCAATCATGGTCCCAGATGGGTATCACAAAGATCACACATTCCATTTGTCTGATCGATTTGTAGCTATTAAAATAGTTCGAACACACAAATTGTTTATCACGAAGTCAGGCTATAATTTTTTTTCTGTTTTCATAATACAAAGATTGTCTACTTTCTGAATATTTGTTGAAGGCAACTTCAACATAACTTCTGTCTTGGCACTCTTGGTTTCTACAGAGTATGATGTCAACTAGTATATATAATGGAGACATTGAAAAAATGAATTACAGCACACTTAGTTCAATTATGTTCACAGAAGTGGAGGCAAAATATGGAAAATCAAATCTCAGCTGAATTCTTCAGGTCTTACTGTTGTATTTCCTTGTGGACAAAGTCTTACGAAGACTAATATTAATGTATAATGTGTAGTTCCTACTGAAGTAGGAGCACAAGCTATACTTACTACAAGTCTAATAAAACCTTGTTCCTCAAATATGTATATAAAATCCCGATCAAAGGATTCCAAATCAAAACACATCATTACAGAGGGAAGACTGCCCCTTAGGAATAAATAAATATATACAGACCTGAATAAATAGCTCTTTCAGCAAAGCATAATGCGGTTTCTGGTCAAAAACCTATGAAAGAAATAATAAGTTTAGGAATAAGGAGAAAAGCATGAGAATTATAGACCATAAAGGAGAGTAGTCCCACAACTGCAAGTTTATTCTTACTGGATCGAAAGAAAGAACAGGTCGAGAGCCTCTCAAACAGTTTCCAGTCATCTTCAACTCAGCCAATGTGTGAACTGTAATGATATTAAGTACAATTAAGAATGTACTGTCTGCTATGTGGAGAAGTTGTTGTTTAAAAGAACAGAACAGTATAGCAGCTGATCAGTCTACAAGACTAATTTTTGCAAATGCCCAACATAATTACCACAAGCATATTTTTTGTGGATTGTTTGAAAGCAGTTAAAATATAATGATTGTATTAGAAAACATTTCACTCAGTAGGTGGCTGTACTTACTGTTCTGGACTAAAAACTTGGCTGATGGTCCATGGGGGACATTTGAAAGCCTAAAACAGTTATGGAAGATGGTTAGAAAAAAATATTAGCATTTCTTTGGTAATTGCATTTCCTTAGTAACTGGCCCACGGTATGTTTTGAATGTATGAAACAGACAATACTTTTGACAAGAGATGCCTGAAAGTGCCCCAAATATATATATACTAAAAGGCTTTTGCAGTTTTGCCATTGTTTTCAAATTGCCACTACAAGAGTGATGTTTTGGCTTATTTTTGGAGTAGGAACATCCAAAACTCTAGGCAGGGGTGGACAATTAAAGCAACTTTACAAACTGTGGGCTTCAACTCCCAGAATTAGCATGGGAGTTAAAGTGCACAGGTCACACAGTGTGTAGATATCAATAATTGGAATATATAGGCAGAAATTTTCCTCACCAAACGTAAAGATCTTGTTTCTTTTTGGCTTCAAAAAATATGCACTTATTGCAATTCTTCATTTCACAGACCTATATAAAGTAAGAAAAATAATATTCAGACTAAAGAAGAGTATTTCATTGTTTTTATCTAATATCTAGAATAAAAAAGGATTTTATGAGTGCAGATGAAGCTCACTTATGTTGTTTTAGATCAGTGATGGCGAACCTTTTTTTCCTCGGGTGCCGAAAGCAAGTGCGCACGGGCTATCGCACGCGCGCGTGTGCCCATACCCATAATTCAATGCCCCCCCCATGCTCCCCACCCGCACGTGGCCCCCCCATGCTCCCCCGCTTTTGGCATGTGATGGCACGGTGGGCCCGGTTTTCGCCCTCCCCAGGCTCCAGCGGCTTTCTAGGAGCCCGGCCCCCACGCTGGCCCGCTCCCCGTGCATGCATGCACGACCCCCTCCCCCATTTTTCGCCCCCCCCTAGGCTCCAGAAGCTTCCCTGAAGCCTGGGGAGGGTGAAAACGGCTTCCCCCGGCCCCCCCGAGGCCGAAAATGCCCTCCCAGAGCCTCCGCGCGAGCCGAAAATCAGTCTTGTGTGCCGGCAGATATGGCTCCGCGTGCCACATAGGTTCGCCATCACGGTTTTAGATAATCCTCAAGTTTATAATTTATAATATGGCACAGTGGAAAGTTTAGGCATAGGAAACGCTAGAATTAAATTCCTACTCCACCAGGACAATCAATTAGTAACTTGGAAAAAGCAGAAAATTTATATATCTTACCTCATTAATGATAAATAGCTTGTCTTTCCTGTCCATTTTGGTATCTATAACACAAATAGAAGGCATATTTTAAGCTTGTAAACTTCAACAATATAGAATTTATTTTACAGATACTGAAGATTCCCTCAAAAATTAATATTCAGAATAACTGCTATAAACTATAAACACATTTAGTTTATAGGCGATGCTTGAAGTTTTTCCATGTGTTTATTTCCTAATACCTCTGTCTTCAAAGCAATTTATTGGGAAGAATTATATATCTGCAAATGTGGAACATGTTTTGTATTCATATGTTGTTTAGCATACCATCTACTACTTACGTTTGTAAGGGCAGGAAAAAAATCATAAGCTAGCTGGCTTTAAGAGGAGGCAACAATATGTAATTATATAACTACTGATTCACTCAGTTTTATTCCAACTCCAGTATTTTTTCAGAAGCTAATAATTCCTACTGTACAGATTTGTGCAGGCCTTCATAAATTGAAATAATCACCTAACTAAAAAGTTAGAGAGGTAAAACAAGTAAAATCAGAAACTACCTGCTTTAGAATGAGGCATTAATGTACGCAAATCCTTCATTAAATGCCTTGTCCTAAAATTTATTCCTCTGGAAGAAAAAATGAGGACCCTCTCTTTATTCTTCCATTTCCCCTGGAAAACAGAAGCATTAGCATGACCCAGTGAAGAAGAAACCAAATTAAATCATTTAACCAAAGCAGTAGTTAAATATTCTAACAGTAAATTATTTCATGTAAAAGAAAACAGTACAATATGACAATGTATCTGGCAGAGGCTTCAAAATCTCAAACTGATGTCCCCAATTTTACAGATTTAAAGAAAACAAATGAACAATAATTAAGTATGGCCATGCCCTAAACCTTGGCAACTTTTAAGATAGGTGGAGTTCATGCTGACTGGGGAATTCTGGGAGTTGAAATCCACTTATCTTAAGGTTAAGAAACACTGCTCTAACCTTAGAAATACTTTTCAAAGCCAAAAGTCCAAGACTCCTTAAGGAAGCCTCCAATCATATGAAAATTTACAATTGCTACTAAAGGAGGATACTAACCAACCCCTCCACACAGTCTCCCAAGTTACTATAGGCAGAACTACCTTGGCCAAAGACACTATCCGAAAGGATATAAGAGCATTAAAAGTCTTTCATTATACAGGTAGTCCTCGAGTTACAACCACAATTGAGCCCAAAATGTATGTTGCTAAGTGAAACATTTAACATTTGCCCCATTTTATGACTTTTCTTGCCACGGTTGTTAAGTGAAGCAGTGCAGTTGCTGAATCAGTAACCTGGCTGTTAAGTGAATCGGGATTCCCCACTGACTTTGCTTGTCAGGGGGTCGCAAAAGCTGATCACACGATCCCAGGATACTGCAACTGTCATAAATATGAACCACTTGCCAAGCATCTGAATTTTGAGCAGTGACCATGGGGATGGTGCAATGGTCGTAGGTGTGAAAAACAGTCGTCACTTTTTTCAGTGCCATTGTAACTCTGAACAGTTACTAAATAAACTGTTGCAAGTTGAGGACTACCTGTACAGCCATTAAATTATCAACTCGAAGGACCTTCCAGTTTCTCACCGGGGGGGGGGGGGAGTTACAACTCACCCACAAGGCGCCCTCAGCTCACTTCCAAAGTTACAGCCTTGATAAAATTCATTCAAAGCTCAACTCATTCAAATATTATTCAACAACAAATATTAGACATCACCACCAGATGGATCTGTAGCTTCTCTGACAAACCGTATTCCACGAGTAGTTCTTAATGGTACTACATCCACATGGAGAGGTTAGTAGTGGGGTATCACAAGGCTCCGTCTTAGGCCCAGTACTCTTCAATATCTTCATAAATGACTTAGATGAGGGAATAGAAGGGGAACTCATCAAATTTTCGGAAGAAGGGGTCAAATATTTCTCCAAAGCAGGACAAGAAACAATGGTTGGAAACTAACCAAGGAGAGAAGCAACCTGGAATTAAGGAGAAACTTCCTAACACTGAGGACAATTAACCAGTGGAACAGCTTTGCCTTCAGAAGTTGTGGGTGCTTCATCACTGGAGGTTTTGAAGAAGAGTCTAGACTGCAGAGGTCTTCAAACTTGGGAACTTTAAGACTTATGGACTTCAACTCCCAGAATTCTGGGATAGCTGGCTGGAGAATTCTGGGAGTTGAAGTCCACAAGTCTTAAAGTGGCCAAGTTTGGGGACCCCTAGTCTAGAGACAGTCACTTGTCTAAAATGGTATAGGTTCTCCTGGTTGAGCAAAGGGCTGGACTAGAAGACCTCCAAGGTCCCTTCCAGCTCATTCTATTCTATTAAAATCTTTTGGAAGAGGGAAAGGCAGGCGCCCCGTTATACCAGCCCACGTTCCCAGAGACACTTTGCACATGCTCAGAGGTACAGCGGCATTACCCGCCCGAGAAAGACTCGAGTGGTTCAACCTCTGGGAGAAAAGGGCTCAGAGGCATCCACACCCTCCCCTCCAGAAACCCCCTCGTGGCATCCACACCTGCGAGACCGGGGGAGGGATGTGGAATTCATCCTGGCCCGCCACGGAGGACGGACCTTTCTCGGCCTCCTCGCTCTCCTTCCCTTCCAAAGCTCCCTTCGCGCGTTTTTTCTTCGGCCCGGCTGCGGTGGCCGCGCCGGCTCCACGCCGCCTCTTGGTCGCCGCCATTTGCCTTCTCCCAGACTGCCTCCCTTTCGACCGCTCTAGGATCTTCAGGGGCGGCTGAACGAACGATAGAGTTTTCTCGCGGGCGCGCTGGGAATGCTGGGAAGTTCGGCTGGTTTCCTGTGCCGTAAAGAACTTGGTAGAAGGTACCGTGTGTTTTATTGATTACCTAATAAACTTAATGTTACAACAGGCTTAACCCGCGTTACCTTTTTAAAAAAAAAAAAAGAATCGTTTCTTTTATTAAACTTCAAAAGCATCACAATTAATATTTCTTTTAAAAAACGAATGGCTTCTGGTGCTGTATATAAATAGCAATATCACTATGCATTTTTATTTTATTTTATTTGTTTGTGAAACACGTATAAGATAACAGAGTATAATGATTTTGAACACAGGATAAGGATACGAATAAAAAGGAATATTAGGACAGGGACGGTAGGCACGCTGGTGCGCTTATGCACGCCCCTTACAGACCTCTTAGGAATGGGGTGAGGTCGACAGTAGACAGTCTAAGGTTAAAGTTTTTGGGGTTTGGGGAAGAAACCACAGAGTCAGGTAGTGCATTCCAGGCATTGATCACTCTGTTGCTGAAGTCGTATTTTCTGCAGTCGAGTTTGGAGCAGTTTACATTAAGTTTGTATCTATTGTGTGCTCGTGTATTGTTGTGGTTGAAGCTGAAGTAGTCATTGACAGGTAGGACATTGTGGCAGATAATTTTGTGTACTACTATACATTATATAAAAACCTAATTGGTTGTAGAAAAAGAGTTATATAGTGAAGGGGGAAAAAAAACTGTACTGAACAATCTAGGAATCAAATTAAAATGGAGGAAAAGAAGGAGGTGTTCGGTTATGCATGCATTCTGCAGGATTAAGGAGCAAAAAAAAAACACCAAAGTAACTGCACCAGGTTTTTGGACTGGCTTTTAGGCTCCCGTTAAGTGTTCATAAAAACTCAGGCACTTGAGTGCGTCTGGAGCTGGAAAAATCCTTGCTCCTGAATTTGAGGGAGAAACACCGAATACCTTTGCAAAGTGGCTCATACCCACTTCAGGCAAAGTGAAAGGCACATTTATTAAGGGGGAGCCAAGTCTGTACAGAGTCTTAAAATACAGTATAATTGCTGCTTAGAAACAATTATGCTGCATGGAGTCATGTCTGTTTCAGCTAACTGTGTTTGGCTTTTTACAGGTTTTTTCTTTCAGAATTTCCAGATTCTTTCTTTGGCTCTCCAAGGAGGGCTTTAAGGGTGCCTTGAAGTCATGCACTTCTCAACCCAGCCTGAAACAGGCAAAGAGCAGAATGTTCTGATAGCAACTCTTGATAACGTCAGAAACCTCTCCAATATTTTGAAAGCCATTCATTTCAAAGACCACGCTACTTGCTTCGCTACATCAAATGGACTCAAAGTCACGGTGGAAAATGCAAAGTCTTTGCAAGCCAATGCTTTTATTCAGGTTAGAGTTAGACCATAGGATTTCTTTTCACCGGACTTACGAGGAATTTTAGTTCGACTAAAAAAATTAGGTGAATGTATGTGTGACAACCAATATAAGACTTCCAAAAGAAATGACATATTCTAATAAATGAAAACAATCCTGCTGTAATATCTCAGCATATCTTATTTCCAGCAAAGGGAACTCTTTAAGCTACTTTGAGATGGTTGAATAATGGAGTCTGTTGTAATGTTATCCCAGTAGTATTTCTTGATACACATTTGATAACAGAAATTGTAATTTAAAGTAGTTTTTGTATATATGCAAGAGAAAGTATTTTGAAAATAAATAGTTGTTCTAGACCTGCTGTGTGTGACTTTGTAGCAGGATTTGTACTAGACTTTCTTGCTCTTGTGTCTATTATTGCAAATTATCAGTTCCACATGCTGTTTTGTAAAACACTTTTCTGCTTGATCTATCTCTTGTTAAACACCATCGGATTGCGCTTTGAAAGTAAGAGTGCCATTTTTATATTACTTGACCTTATAGTTTCTGGATTTGTTAATTTACAGGCTGGAATTTTCCAAGAGTTTGTAGTGCGGGAAGAATCTGTGATGTTCAGAATCAATCTGTCTGTGCTTTTGGACTGTTTGACCATCTTTGGAACAAATTCTTTGCCAGGTATTGTGTGAGTTTATGTTGTACTGAATGATGCCAACTTGTTTCTTATGAGTGTATGAAAATTATCCTGAATTGCGAATTGAATTAAAGATGCCTTATATTTGCCCATATCAATATGCCTAATATGTACTTCCAAAGTTCTACTGATGGATTGATCAGGAAGGAATATGGCCATTTTTCAGTGTAGTTTGCCTTATCGCCTTAGGCATGAAACCAACAATCAGGGTGACTTTGGGCCAGTCACACACTCTCAGCTTGCCAAGAAAATTGTAGAGACCTGTCCAGGCAGCCTGTAATACCGTGTTTCCCCGAAAATAAGACAGGGGCTTATATTTTTTTGACCCCCCAAATATGGCCTCGGCCTTATTATCGGGGGGGGCTTATTATTTTGGGGGTGCAGTAGGCGGCGAGCGTGGATCTGCATGTCCCATCGCCGCTGCCTCGCCTCCCCTCCCTGCCGCCACCGCCTCGTGGAGCAGGACTCAGTAAGGCTTGTTGTGCCGTTGCATGCACGAACTGCAGGACTGCCGCAAACTTCATCATACTGGCACAGCTGGGGTCCTTCTGCCGTTGGTGCATGCAACGGCACAACAGGCCTTGCAGAGTCCTGCTCCACGAGGCAGCGGCGGTGGCGGGACGAGTCTCACAGAGACTCATTTCTGGCAGGTGGAACATGTTGGGCCGCGAGATGCACGTCCTACCTGGGACTTGTAGCTCCGTCGCGTTCCTTGGCGTTGTGTCCACTGACGCTCCCCCGCCTCCGGCACTCGAGGGAAGCGGGAGGGAGAAGAAACTCCCGCGGGCTGCCTGAGGAGGGGAGCCAGGA
>QLTV01003687.1:226986-239678 GCA_003457575.1 Thermophis baileyi | reverse complement strand
GCCTGGAGGCGCTCTTTTTGCTGCGGGCACTTTTTTGGCCGGGAGAGCGAGAGCAAGTGAGAGTCGAGGGCACGCACACCCCACGAGACTCCTCGGCTCCTCTGGGCTCTTCCTCTGCCAGCGTTTTGAAGCGCTCCTGCCTGCGATGGGGCAGCGAGGCAGGCATCGAGGCTACCCTTCTCTTCCTCGGAGGCAGGAGCGTGTTTGAAAACGCTGGCAGAGGCAGAGCCCAGAGGAGCCGAGCAGTCTCGTGGGGTATGCGTGCCCTCGACTCTCACTTGCTCTCGCTCTCCCGGCCAAAAAAGTGCCCACAGCAAAAAGAGCGCCTCCCGGCATGCCCCCCCCTTTCCCCCCGGAAAGTAATGGGGGGGCTTATTTTCGGGGGGTGGCTTATTTCAACGCATGTCCCGAAAAGCCCTGTTGGGCTTATTATCGGGACATGTCTTATTTTCAGGGAAACACGGTAGTCAACAGTGACTTGAAGGCACAAAAGTTTGTAAAAGAATGACCATTATGCGGTGCTTCAGAGTGAAAGGCAGAAAGGTGTTTTGGAGGACTTACGGCCCACTTGTACAGCTGTTGCCAAACCCTGAATTTTTCCCGGCTGATGCTGCAGTTGCAAAGAGCAGCCACACAATCCTGGCAACAGATACAACTGCTTTCAAGAGTTTTGTTAGAAGCTACATGAGTACCCCCTTCCATTCAAAACCTCTTTTTTTGCTTTAAATCCAAACACTGCCTAGCTCTACTGAATAGGAATAGTTGCAATATTATAATAGGTTTTTTCCCCCCCATTTCAGGAACTCAAACAGCCCTTCGGATGTGTTATCAGGGATATGGCTACCCTCTAACCCTCTACCTGGAGGAAGGAGGGGTGGTGACTGTATGTAAAATCAACACTCAGGAACCTGAAGAGATTCTCGATTTTGACTTCTGCAGTACTAATGTTGTAAATAAAATTATCCTGCAGTCAGAGGGACTCAGAGAGGCATTTTCCGAACTAGATATGACCAGTGAAGTGCTGCAGATTACAATGTCTCCAGACAAACCTTATTTCAGGTAAAGTAAGTCCTATTGAATTCCAGGGCTTTTCCCCCCCAATTATGTATGTGGAAAATTGTAGCTGAAAAGGACCTCTAGTTGCCAGTAGTAAAGTTACAGCTTGAGATTTTGGAGAGCTGCCAAGTCGGAGTAGATCAGCCCCAAGCAACCTTTTCACAGCTGGTCTTGCAGATGTTTATGCTTTAGAGGCCTTCAAAGGATGTAGTGCTGAGATTGGTGATGTGAGCAGAGGCGCGGGGGGAACCTGTTTTCCATTTTGGAATATGATTGAGAGGAACCAGAAATTTAACACACTTCCTTTAGCGATAAAGAGAAAGCACTACAAACATGTTATAATGGCAGAAGAACTAGTGGGAAACAGAAATTACTAAAGTTGATAAAATTGTATGTGGGGATGGTTCAGGAGCAAGATTCCTTGGAACATTTGCAAACTCTTCTTGCTACTTAAAAGGGGGGAAAATAGCTTTATTTTTACTGTTTGATAATTTTTTAATGGGCATAATGCATGTCACATGACTCTGCAAGACTTAAGTTCATTTTGCTCCTTAAATCCCACTAATCCCAAAATGAAAATGTAGTCCAGCAGTAGCCATTCGTCTTCCTTTCTCTTAATATCCCTTTGCAACAGTTAGACAAAAATATTTAGTATTTTCAGACTTCGATGCCAGGCATAATTTTTCAGTAATTTTTAGTGTTAATAACAAATTCTGAATTAAGTTTGCTCAATAACCATATACTATGGTTACATATGCGATATTGCTATTTTTGTTATTCAGTCTGGTACATCTTTTCTTCTTAAGATTATCTACTTTTGGGAATGCTGGAAGCACTCACCTGGATTACCCCAAAGATTCTGACCTTATTGAAGCCTTTCATTGTAATGAAACACAAACAAACAGGTGAGCTACCCAATGCATTTACCTTCAAAGTATTACAGTGACCATTTGTATCATACAACTCTTAATATTTATTTATCCTAGACTGCATATCCCCGGCCAGAAAGGTGATCAATATCGCTTAATTGGAATTTTTGTAGCAGAATTGGCAATAGTTTTTGGTATTGAATGCCGTACTGTACATGTCATCCTGCACAGTCAAAACATTTTTTTAAAAGCCCCAAATCAGAAATGATATTGAGAAATCTAGCAGTATATGAGATTTTGGATATTTTTGAAAAGAAAAATGGAACATCTGCACCTCAGGATTGATCTGTGAAGCCTTGGTGCTCTCTGAACATTTCATTACTGAACTAGGTGATATCATTAGTGTGAGTGATGTGGGGTTTGCTCCCTGTTTATATACAGTAGCTTGTCCAGCCAGTTTTGGTTGGGAGCGTGGTTTTCTGTGGGAGTTCAATTACATTTCGCATGCTGGCTGGGGAATTCTCGGAGTTGAAGTTCACACATCTTCAAGTTGCTAAGATTGAGAAACACTGTTTTACAGGGAAGCCACAAAACCAGATAGGTGTGTCCTTTCAGAGTGAAGTTGTGTGAATGTGCTAATCACATTGGGGTCATTTTAAATGCTGAGCAAATTGTGCTTGGACTGAAAACAAAGCATGGGGAGAAAGGATGACATTCCATTTTTTTTCGCCTAATACTGTTTGTGTAGGGTTGGGGGGTGTTTTTTTTAACTCAGACAGTGGCAGCCACTTACACCTATGTTATATTTGACATTATACCTTTCCTTTTTACAGATACAAGATATCATTACTCAAGCCATCAATTAAAGCATTAGCTCTGTCTTGCAAGGTATCCATTCGGACAGATAACCGAGGTTTTCTTTCATTGCAATATATGATAAGGAACGAAGACGGAGAGATATGCTTTGTGGAATATTACTGTTGTCCCGATGAGGACGTGACAGAAGCAGAACTATAGCTATAATGAAAATGTGACTAAATTAATACCTGAGAAAACCGTTTAGTTCAAGGCTATCAGGAAAGAAACAGAACAAGAGGAACCCAACTGAAAGGCCAGAGATCAGAACGTTCCTGAGCCGTTTAGTGAGCCACATCTGGTTTCCTTAACACTAGGGCAGTGATGGCTAACCTTTTTGTTGTCGCGTGCCGACAGCGCGCACCCCCGCACCCATAATGCAATGCGTGCGCCCACCCCGCGCTCCCCACCCCCTGCGCTCTCCCCGCATGCGCACATGACCCACCCTGCGCGACCTCTGCGCCGCACCCCGTTTTGGGCCTAGTAGGCCTCCCTGCAGCCTCCTGGGAGCAAAAATGGGCTGCGTGGGGGCCGCGCCGAACCCCCCCGTGCCCCGTTTTGGGCCTAGTAGGCCTCCCTGCACTTATAACCCATAATGCAATGTGCGCGTGTCCCCCGGCGCCCCCCCCGCACATGCATGCACCACCCGCACTTCCCCCCGCCCTCCGTGCATGCGCACGCACCTGCATGCGGCCCACACATGCGCGGCAGAGACCCAAAAATCAGCTGACCGGCGGGAGGCACGCGCGCATGCACGGTGGAGGTGAGCTGGGGCGACGGCTCGTGTGCCCTCAGAGAGGGCTCTGCATGCCACCTGTGGCACACGTGCCATAGGTTCGCCATCACAGCACTAGGGCGATGAAAAATGCAGATGGAGACAATATGCTTTGAAGAAGCTGCTGCGAATACCCCTGGAGGAATGTGTGTAATGTGGAGGCTCAAGTTCTAGAGTGAGAATACACAATTTTTTTTTCCAGGCAAGGATTTTGCTTTGCCTCCAAAAGGAAGGTAGGGTAAAGCGAAAATTATTTTTATTTCAGTTATCTGAAAATAAAAATTACTGGGGCTTACATACCCAATAGCGAAGCTAGAAATGAGCCTCTGAAGTAGAGCTGAAAGAGAGACTGGTTGTATGCCAAACCGTGATCCACCCACTGAATTTCTGGTGGAAGATTTGGCCAACAGCAAAACTGTGTTGTATCACATACTTTATATTTGAATCTAGAAAGTATTACGAATTCTGAATGGATATATTTCCCATTTTATATACCACAAAGTACATTTTCAGAAATAACTTTAAATGTAGTTTTTAATTTTTTTTTGTGTCAAGGTAACAGGCAATCTTTCCATTTTTTCCTATTTTGAACTAGGGGGACCCCTCCCCTCTTTCAGGCTGCCTCTCTATCCAAGCCAGTGGTTCTCAACCTTCCAAATGCCGTGACCCCCCCGCGACCCCCATCCCACCGCCATGACCCCCTCCCCCCCCTCCCCGTGCGCGGTAGCGCCGCCTGTCGGTGGTTCGGAGAACCGCTAGCGACGGCAGTGCGAGGCTCCGCCTACACTCCTGGACACCGCCAATTTGGGTTCTTTTACCCTCTGTGCATGTGCAAAGCATTCTGCGCATGCGCAGAGGGTAAAAGAACCCAAATGGCGGCGTCCGGGTGGGTGGGCAAAGTCTCCCGCTTCCGTCGCTACTGGCTGTCCGGCGACCCGCAGGCACAGCCGAACCGGGAGCATTTTACCCCTGCTGACGGTGGCACCAACATGGGCTAGCGCGCGCGGCGACCCCTGTGAAAAGGTCATTCGACCCCCAAAGGGGTCGCGACCCACAGGTTGAGAACCGCTGATCCAAGCAAACAGAAGAAAGAAATTAGCACCACCATTTAGAAGCTAGGACAGAAGAAACTGTCAACATTTTATTAAAAATAGGTCATCAATATGCTTGGAAAATGATTCAGTGGGGTAAGGGGGGGCGGGGTTGGATGAAAAATGAAGGGGGCAGCACAATTTATATGATCTGTCCCTCCTCTGGCCCTACTTCTGTCTTTTCTCATGGTGGCTTAATTGAAATGTACGGAAGACCAGAGATGGTATTGGGGAGAGAAAATACTTTTTCCCCCCAGCAGAAAAAGTAACATGGAAACCTATTAACTAATTTAAAGAGATGATTCTAAAATTCAGTTAGGTGCTAAGTGTCATTACAAGAATAAGCGTAGACAAAACACACACCCCTTAACTATTAGTCATCCTTTCCTCTGCTCACCAACCACCCCTGGAGATCAATACTACCATTGAAAGCCCAAAATTAGTTGACAGGACTTTCAATGGACAGAGAAGCTGACGTGCCTGCTTTGGCCAAAGAAATGACCAAATGGGGAATCTACCTTGGCATGTGTATGTAGTAAAAAAAATCGGTGAGTTGAAGTCCACATATCTTCAAGTTAACAAGGTTGAGAAACATTTTTATAGGGAAGCCACAAATCAAGATATGTGTATCCTTTCATAGTAAAGTTGTGTGAGTGTGCTGATCATACTTGGCGCATTTTAAATGCTGGGTCGTATCCTAAGGCTGAGCTGCTGCAATAAACTAAATCCAAACTAAATGACCTGCATTGTGGTGTAGCACAGGGGTGTCAAACTCAAGGCCCGCGGGCTTAGACCGGACTCACGGGGCTGCCCTGGAAACAGTGAAGAACCGGCCCTTGGTGCCTTTGCCAGCAAAAACGGAGCTCGGGAGGGCCATGGGCCATGAGCTCCGTTTTCGCTGGCAGAGGGTTGCAGGAGGCCGTCGCAGCCAAAAATGGAGCTTGGGAGCCCGTTTTCGCTGGCGGAATGCTCTGGGCTGCCACAGCCGCTCCCCACACGAGTGACGTCGAGCTGGCCACGCCCACCCTAACCCCCCAAGGTCAAACACAACCCTGATGTGGCCCTCAATGAAATCGAGTTTGACACCCCTGGTGTAGCACAATGGGAAAAACCAAGTCATGAAGGAAGAGTTAAAATCAGGAATCTATCACCCTCCATCTCTAAAGGTAAATTTTAACCACATTTTGTAGCAAGCTGGGTTATGCTGTAGCATCAAACACTACTGCTAGTTTATGGGTATCTTTCTAAAAAGGAATTGAAATTAATATTAAAAGTATGTTGCAGAAATTTAATCAAGAATTTAAATGCCAATTTCTCATGTATATTCCCGGTCTCCTATTCCAGTCCTGTGTTGCCTAAAGATCTGGGATGGAGAAAAGTAATGTTGCCTTTTTATCCTGTTTTAGACACTTGGTCAATTTCTGTTCAGTTGGAAGCCTGCAGGAAAAAATAGCAAAGAAAATGTTACAGTTAACGGGCACATATCAATAAATGAATCAGTTAATCAGATTACACTGCTCTGTTTCATTTGCTCTTTAAAAAGTGGAATTAAGCTAACAATATCTATGGAGATTCTCAGTCACCCAGGTCATATTTGTCCCAAAGGTGCTTTTTCAAGAGGCAACTGGACTTTCTGGTTTTTCTTTGAAGACTGATGCTCTCTAAGTTGGATTACAATTTGTTTTCAACAAAGTTTTTGGAAAAGTGACATAACATAGCATGAATTCAGTCACTATCTTTTCTAGGATTATTGTTTAGGAGCTTTAGGGCCCATGTTCCAAAGCAGGAAATGCTACAGGTTTTGGTGCTACGGTACTTAATAATTTTGGTAATACTGGACTAACTCTTTAGAACATCAATCCACATTATAAATAGAAGTTAAAAGTGGTGCCCTGAAGAAACCCTGCTTTTTCTAACAAAAAACACATCTGGACACAAAGAGGTGACATTTGATAATGGTAGTTAACAGTAGTGCGAGTGCAATGCAAGTGTATCTCTTATGCACACAAACAAATGTAAATTGACTGAAAGTTCTGTGCAGCATCTTAGAATAGTAATGTTAAAATGTTTGCTTGGCAGAGTGATGCATGAATTGTCTCCCAGTCAAACAGCCTTCCCAACCTTGCTGCTACAAAGCCTGGATATCTATTGTGCATATCCTCCTCCAATCCTAGTTCTTCAAAAATATTAAAACTTACCTATTCATCATATCTAGCAGCTCTTGTATCTTTTTAGTTTTCTTGTGGTGGGACCCATAAATAGCAATCTGAATCTGCGCACACTGCATGGGTTCAAAATGGAAGAGACAATTAATTCCTTGTGGTTATTTTATGGATACCAACGTCTTTTAAAGCCGCCTTTGAAATATAAAAATAATCTTGAGACCAAGGCTGTGCTTTAGAGCTACTATAACATTAGCCTTGCTTTCTTGTTGGTGAAGCAACCAGGATGAAGTTTTTGTTGATAGACTGAACTTGGGGGCACTTGCAATAATAAATTTAAATGCAAACATTAGGAACAACTTTGTGACACGAGACTAGCTCTTAATAAAAATTAAATTCCTAAATACCATGAATTCAAAATGATATTCCTGCAACTATGAGATATTTCAAATTCAAAACATTTTGCAAACCACCAAGATCAGGGGTGTCAAACTCGCGTCACGCGCTGGCCACACCCACCCCTGGTTTAGCAAAGGGAAAAAAGTTGTGATACGTCACATGACGACAACGTGACGCCACAAGTTTGACACACCTGACCAAGATGGCCTTTTTATTCAAGCTGATAGTATAACTTAACTTAATAATTACCTTACTGAGCAGCTGATAGGCCTCCCTTATTTTCTCCTCTGCTAGACAAATGCAGCCCATAATATATAATCGTTCAGCTGCCTGCTTATTAAAATCATTGCAGGGATTTTGTTGAGTTTTAAAGGACTCTTTGAGTAATTCATAGGCTTGCTGAAAGAAATCATAAAAAATAAAATATTTCTATAACTTCTGTCCTCTCCAACACAAATACTTTGCTTATGTATGCTCATTCCTTTTGGGTTTACTGTATAACTTTTCTCTTCATCCATCCATTCATCCACACCAGAGGTGGGTTCCTCCCGGTTCGGACCGGTTCTCCCGAACTGGTAGCGACCCGCTGGTGATGCCACGATGACATCACCGATCCGGTTCGGTCGGTGCTGGTCCGTGGGTGCCGCCATCTTTTTTTTTTGAATTTTTTTTTTAATTTTCTTCTGCGCATGCGCAGAAGCCAAGTTTCCAGCACTGTGCATGTGTCGCCATCTTGTTTTTGGCATTTTTTTAAAAAAAATTTGGGGACTGTGCATGTGTGCGCGCCCACGAGGCGTGCCCATGCGGCGCGGGAGGAAGCGAACCGGCAGTGAGGTAAGTTAGAACCCACCCCTGATCCACATGTCTTTTTGAAATATAGCCAGTCTTTTCTTTCTAGTGAACAACTGATTATGCAGCAATTTAAAGCTGTAGCCCTGTTGCTTTGATCCTGCTAAATGTTAGACTTTCATAGGTTATGGCTTCTTATGTTAAATACCTTGAATTTTATGGCTCATTGATTATGTTTCTTGAAATCATGATGACCTCAGTTCTTTATACTCTACAGAGCTGAATTCTCCCAATCCAAAAATAGGTTTTTTTATTCATAATGCTTGAGAAAAAGGCAAGTTCCACCCAGGGGAATAACCCTTCCCAATCCAGCTGTGATTTTCCTCCTTGGTACAAACCCCCCATCCCAGTTATAACTACAGTTGGGGGGGGAAACCATCTTATCCCTCCAAGCTGATTATTGTTGGCTGTGAGGGCCTCTGTCCTTCCCTGCAGCCTTTGCATGGCCAAAAGTTACACAGCTGTATCTCAGCAGATGTCCGATTACCTTTCTTTTTCCAGCAAGTCCAAGCCACTTGCTGAAGACTTTAAGGGCACTGATTGACTGAGGATGGTCCATTCCTAATGCTTCATTGTAGGCTACCAAGCTCTCGTTGAAATACCTTTCAGCAGCCTCTAGAAAAACAAGGGCGGTGTATTTTGTATGAAATGTATCTTGAAAAACAAATCAGTATAAGGAAGTTGTATGGATTAGTTAATTTCACTTCTTTTATTTGATGTCATTTTGTTATGCCAAAAGAAGTACAAATTTACCAATTTGTTCATTTGATTTATGTAGCTGCCTGTCTCACTTTTACATGACTCTAGATAGTTGACAATAAAATACACAAAATAAAAAAAAATATTAAACACATAGCAGCCAGTCATTGTCCAAGCAATCTTCAACACAGCCAGGAGACAGGAGGAGAAAGGAATATTAAGTATGTGTTAGCTGTAAGCCTTGGCAGGTCTGTTAGCCCAGTGTGCCTTGCCCAAACAGAGTCCAAGCCAGAAAGGTAGATTAAAAAAAAATTTTTTTTGTATTTATGTACATAAGTAGAGAGGGTGCCTCACTGGCCACTCAGCCAAAAGAAGAACAGCTTAAGAAGGTGGAGAATTATTTTATATACAGTTCAAACATTTTGGGTTTGGAGTGAGTCAGCTTCCTTGGCAATAGTCATTCTGACACATCTCTGGCGTTATGTATATGCACAGTAGCTTTAGCATGTAACACGGAGGAGCCGAGGTGGCGCAGTGGTTAGAGTGCAGCACTGCAGGCTACTTCAGCTGACTGCTAGCTGCAGTTCAGCGGTTCAAATCTCACCGGCTCAAGGTTGACTCAGCCTTCCATCCTTCCGAGATGGGTCAAATGAGGACCCAGATTGTTGGGGGCAATATGCTGACTCTGTGAACCGCTTAGATAGGGCTGTAAAGCACTGTAAAGCGGTATATAAGTCTAAGTGCTATTGCTATTGCTATCCCATAATTTCTTAGTATGATCTTGTGAATGCTCATCGAAAGATTCAAGAAGTGTGGTTTTCCTACTATAACAAGTTTGGAAGTCACTAAAGTTGAAGTCAGTGTCCTAGGCAGCTTTGAACCAGTTCTTATTGAGCTGTATATTTCTCATTCATAGTTTGTTTTCTTCTTAATCTGCTAGAAACATTAATCAAAGAACCTCCTAGTTACTGAAAACATTAACCAGAGGTGTCGTCCTTTGCTGCTGCCATCATATGTTTGCCACCTTGAGTTATTTTTAAAAAGACAGGGACTATTAATATTTATCTGATGGTTTTACTCCATAATTACCAGTGTGCTTCTCTTCTCCTGTGGCAGCATAAGCCTTTCCCAGGAATAATGCTGCAGATCCAACTTCAGGGCTGGATTTCTGGTAGCGAGCTAATGACACAGAATGAGCCTAAAGGAAAGAGATGGATGTTTCCAGGTCACAAACCAAGAACTATCACATGATGTCTGGCAGTCCATTCCCTCAAATAGCAATAGCACTTAGACTTATACACCGCTTCATAGTGTTTTACAGCCCTCTCTAAGCGGTTTACAGAGTCAGCATATTGCCCTCAACAATCTGGGTCTTCATTTTACCAACTTCTGAAGGATGGAAGGCTGAGTTAACCTTGAGCCGGTCAGAATTGAACTCCTGGCAGTGGACTGCAGAGTTAGCCTGCAATACTGCCTTCTAACCACTGTGCCTCCACGGCTCACAAAACCTTTTTCACCACCCTAAAGTTAGAATCCTGATATAATTCCCAATATGGAGCCTTCCCACAGAATCACAGCTTTGGGAAAGGATTTTATCTCAGCACATATTCTGAGGGGGTTGGGGAGGTGGAGTTTAATATCAGTAGCAATGGTGAAAAAATAAAATGCAAGAATGTGCTTTGCTATTGGCCAACCTTATTTCATACATATAATCCCATTTCATATAGAACTTTTAAAGGTCAAAACCAGCACCTTGAATTGACCCGGGGAAAAAACTGGCAACCAATACAGCTGGCAGAGGTGTAACGTGTGATCTAGAGCAGGATGTCAAACTCAAGGCCTGCGGGCCAAATCTGGCCCATGGGGTGCTTAGATCTGGCCCACGGGATCGCCCTGGAAACAGCGAAGGATCGGCCCGCAGTACCTCTCCCAGTGAAAACGGGCTCCCGAGCCCTGTTTTCGGCTGCAATGGCCTCCTGCAACCCAGGGGTGGGTTCTGCTTTTCTACACCTGCTATGCATGTGTACAAGCAAAAAACAAGATGGCGGCGCCTACAGTGCTGCCAAAAGAACCAGTTCGGGGGTGTGGCAGGCCTGGGTCACTGCCGGTTCTAACGACCCTTTACTACCCGTTCTATAGAACCGGTCCAAACTGGGAGGAACCCACCTCTGCTACAACCCTCTGCCAGTGAAAACGGAGCTTGGAGGCCCGAAAACATATGCGGCCCTGCCAAGCTCTGTTTTCGCTGACAGAGGGTTGCAGGAGGCCATCGCAGCTGAAAACGGAGCTCGGGAGCCCGTTTTCGCTGGCAGAGCATTCAGGCCACCACAGGCGCCTCCGACATGAGTGACATCCAGCTGGCCACACCCATCCTGGCCACGCCCCCACCCCCAGGTCAAACACAACCCTGATGCGGCTGTCAATGAAATCGAGTTTGACACCCCTGATCTAGAGGAACACACATAACTGCCTTTTTGCACTAGCTGAAGTTTCCCAATATTCTTCAATTACGTTTTAAAAAAATGTCCTTTACCTGTAATGCATATGAAATACTTTTTTCATACATTTTTTTCATTCGTTCGATTTTGGCTATTTCTTGATAAAGAGGTATCAGTTCTGGAGCTGCATCTCCTTCAGCTGAAATGAGATAATCAATGGCCTTCTCAAAATACTTGGATGCCAAATCTAATTCGTTTTTCTGCAGACTTGCCCTAGGGACAAAAATAAAAACAGCAGCTGGATTGTGGTGCAGTTGCCAAATTGTTGCATTCACTGGAGAGAATCTGGTTCAAGTCTAATTTCACTCAGAGAAGTTCTCTGACTTTGGTCCAGGGGTGAAATGCTCCCGGTTCGGACCGGATCGGGCGGACCGGTAGCGGTGGCCGCTGGTGGTTCACCGAGCCACTAACGACAGCTGGATGGCCATGCCCCTAAACCAGTCCACCAGTTGCCACTCGCTCGCCCTGCTCCACCAGTCTCCGCTCTGCAGCTTGCCTGCCTGAAGCGCTGCACCCCTGATCTGTCTGCCAGGTAAGCCTGCGAAGTCACGGCCTACCTAGCTGCCCCTGTCCCCCCCCCCCCATCCCAGCCTGCCTTCCCTACTCCATTCCCCATGGCCCGCAGCCCTGACATTCTTGCCTGCGTTCCACACGGTGCCCCGCAGCCCCGCCATGCTTTCCTGCCTTCCACAGGGCCTTCCCGGTGTCCCCGGGGCCAGCTTGCGAAGGCAGGCAAGTGGAAGGCCATGTGGAAGGCAGGAATGCATGTCGGGGCAGCGGAGAAGGGAGGTAGCAGCCTACTCCTTTCCCCGCAGCTCTGCCATGCTTGGCAGCCTTCCACACAGCCTTCCCAGCGGTCCCCCATGCCCGCTTGCCTTCTGAGGTCGGCTTCCAGCCCGGCCCGGCCAGTGGGTGGGCGGGCGGCCCTTGGTGGAAATGCAGATGTTGAGAGGGGCGGCAGAAGGGCAAGCGGATGTCCCGGGGCTGCTGCACATGCGCCCGCCCCATTTCTGCAAAGGCAGAGCCCCCCTCAGAGCGCGGCGGCAGCGCCGGTGTGTCTTCGCCACGGATGGCAAGGGCTCCCCGGTGCCCCTGAAGGTGCTGGGAGGGGCTGCTCTTTCCACTGGACCGGGCCTGACGCAAGCTGCCCTCCGCCTCGGGTCCCGCTCCCCTCCAGCCCATGACAGGGGAAGCGCGCGCAGTTGCCAGGCCAGTCCGCCCACCCTTCCACAGCACTTTCTTCCTTCTCCCGCTGCTGAGAGAAAGAGAGAAAGAAAGAAAGAAAGAGGAAGGGAGAGAGAGAGAGAGACAAAGAAAGAAGGAAGGGAAGGGAAGGAAAGGAGAGGAAAGGAAAGGAAAGGGAAGGGAAGGGAAGGGAAGGGAAGGGAAGGGAAGGGAAGGGAAGGAAAGGAAAGGAAAGGAAAGGAAAGGAAAGGAAA
>QLTV01003687.1:176490-226820 GCA_003457575.1 Thermophis baileyi | reverse complement strand
GGCTTACCTGAAAATAAGAGTGCCTGAAAAGAAAGAGGAGGAAGCCAAGAAGAAAGAAGAAAGAAGAAAGAAGAAAGAAGAAAGAAGAAAGAAAGAAAAACTTATGACCACAATTGAGCCCAAAATTTTGGTTGCTAAGCAAGAGCGTTGTTAAGTGAGTTTCACCACATTTTACAAGTTGGCCACACCCACCTGGTCACCTGACCACCAAGCCATGCCCCCCCTGAAGCCACGCCCACCTGACCTCAAGCCACACCCACAAAATAAGCCACGCCCACAGAACCAGTAGGGAAAATTTTCACATTTCACCACTGCTTTGGTCCAGTCTCAAACCAAATTACCGAACAGAGCAGTTGTGGGAGAAGAATGCAAGGAAAAAATGCTAGTTATGGGGCCTTCAGCCTCTGGAGGAAATATGGGACATAAATCTAGGAAAACATGTTTTTAAAAGATTCAGAGATGCTTCTAACAATACTTTGTTTGGATTGGCAAATCACAATCAATGGAATCATTTTAAAGATATAGAATTTCAAAACTCAGAAAGGAGTTTCCTGGTCAGCTTAGGTCCTAATTAACCTTAAATGACCCGCAGGTAAGTTTTGAGTTTTACCTTAAGCAAGCCAACTTATGTAGTGCAAACCTAGAAGTTAGGATTAATATAGGGTTAATTCCCTTTGCTAGCTAACCTGCACAAAATAGGGTTATTTTGTGCATCCCATAATTTTGTTGCTTTGTTTTTAACTTTTATCCTGCAAATACAAATTTACCCTGCATGGCCACTGGGGATGAAAATGGATGTAGAAAAATTGCTTAAACCTTGATTAGGTTGTTCTAGGTTTTTAAATATTTAAACAAAACTCTCACAAAATAAAACTGGGATATTGGTCAAGGCAGCTGTTGCTAATACAAGAAAGGCAACACTGGATTTTGTTACTGTCTGCAGCTGCAAGACTGAGTCAATCATTTACTCTGAAATACAGGTAGTCCTTGATTTATGAACCAGTCCCTTAGCAACCATTTGAAGTTATGAAGGATCCCACCCAAATTTCACAGTTTTGAAGTTACAGGGTCAGTTCTTCCCATGTAGTCACATGCCCACGTTTTGGATGCTCAGCCATCAGCCTGAATTTACCGATGCTTGCAGTGCCCCGTAGTCACATGACTGCAATGTAAGACATTTTTACCGGAAATCGACATTTCCTCCCAGTTTCTAGCAGAACCCAGCCCATAGTAAACAATGGCTTCACTTAATGACTGTCACATTTGTTAACAACCACCACAAAAAAGGTAGTCCACTGGTCCAGTCACATAGTGACCCACTATACAACCATCACAACTTATGACCACAATTGCCAGGCTCTATTATAGCTATAAGTTGAAGACTACTTCTAATGGCAGGCTAAACCAGTTAGGTCTTGAAAAAGAAATCTTAATGTGTTAGCTGACAACACCAACCGTTTAATTATTGGTCACTCTTATCTACAGATTTCGTGAAACTTGTGGACAGTGATCATATAATGGCTGTTCTGCCCCAGTGACGAGCCACCAATAATACGCACACACAAACTGCAAAACACTGTTCGTTTACTAATAATAAAGGTCTCCTAATAACTTCTTAGGAGTCGTTGAAAACAAAATAAAGGCAGAAGAGTCTTTTTGAAACCCCTGCTGTTAATGTAGTCTTAACAGCTGGCCGGAGTCCAATAGATAATGAGCAGGTCTTACTGTATCTGGCAATATTCCCAGAGCTAGGAATGCAGGAAACAAGACCCGTACTGGAACACGAACCGAGCAGACTGGAGACACAGTCACAAAGATCAAGAGTAATAATAAACGTTGTTTCCTGCAACGAGGCGAAGCGTGGTCAGGGCTTAAATAGTCTAAGGGTGTGGCCACTTAGCCTGCAGCTCTACTCTTGAGGAGACTTCCTCCTGAGTAGCCACTCTTGTCTTCTAGCAGCCCTGCGTGCCCGAGCATCGAGAAGAAGAGGCTCCTCCTCTTCTTCTTCGGCCCTGATGGATTCCTCAGGAGGTACAGAAGGCCCTGGTTGACTCTCAGCCTCTGGCACCGAGTCCTCTCCAACCTCCTCGCTCTCTGACTCAGGTGCCAGGTGCACAGGCCGACGGTACCTCGCCACAACTGCCTCATCGTCTTCGGGATCCATGATCAACTGCACGGGACGCTGGCGGGCCACAACAATGGCCTTGCCTGGAATTGTATTGCAATCTCAGAGCTGCCTACTTCCAAGTTCGACTGTTTTTAATCATGCTTATTCCTAGATAGGTAAACCTACTACATTCTAAGGTGCCAATCTGAGTGGGGTGCAGGGTCATTGGTGAGATTTCCATCAGTGAAATTGGAACGGACTCAATTTTTCAGATTTTTCTTCAGCTTTCTGATAAAAGTATTTCTGTGGATGATTTTCTTCCCCAAATCATCTAATTATTCTAACCTATTCTAAAGTCTGACAGATGATGGTTGCACTGCACGGTTTTAGTAGGAAGTTAGCTAAATTTTGGAAGCATTACAGAATATTGCTGTAATTGGTGCAACAAAATTGTATTGGTGCCAAAAAACAAAAAAAAAAGCAGTTTGGAAACTACAGAGAGTCATTGCCTTAAGGGCCACAATTGAACCCAAAATTTCCATTGCTAAGTATGACATTGGTTAAGTGAGCTTTATCCCATTTTACAACTTTTTTTTGCCACAGTTGTTAGGTGAATCACTGCAGTTGTTAAGGTAGTAACAGGGTTGCTAAATGAATCTGGCTTTCCAATTGACTTTGGTTGTCAGAAGGTTGTAAAAAGTGATCATAATCATATGACCCCAGGACACTGCAACCATCATAAATATGAGTCAATTGCCAAGCATCTAAATTATGATCATGTGACCATGGGAATGCTGCAGTGGTTGTAAGTGTGAAAAATGGTCATAAGTCACTTTTTTCAATGCCATTGTAACTTCGAATGGTCAGTAAACACACTGTTGTAAGCCAAGGACATACCTGTATATGTGGCCCATCGGTCACCTCTGTCCTTAATCTGTTCATATAATGCATCTGTGTCCTTATTTATCAGTCCACTTTTAAAGAATTTTTTGCTTACCTGCCAAGTGCCACAATAATGTCTTTGGTGCATACTTTAAGTTTGACAGCTCCTTTCCACTCTAACTCCTGCAGTTCTTTCAGACATTTTTCAGCCTTCTGAAGGTTGCAGTAACATTCTTTGGCAGTAGAAAAGTCAAGGAAAACTCAGTAATGGAACTTCATTTAAAGCAAGCAAGCAAGCAAGTAAGCAAACAAACAAAAATAAGTTACACTGTTTATTTGATCTCCAATTATTTTGGCAGATCTGAAACTATTTTTCTTCCTATGCATGGTTTGGCAATTTATGCTCTCTAGTTAATGGCAACATAAATCAGTATATCCTGAAGCAGTGCAAAGAATAAAACTTTTGAATGATGCAGTTTTGTGACTCTGGCAATTAATTTATTCTTGATGCTGGTGACAGACATTTAGTGCCTGAATTTCCATAAGGAAATTTGGTACAAATCCTACTGAAATAAAAGGAAGATGCAGGCTAACACTGCACATTCCTCCATAGACTCTGATATTATGCATAAGAATTGTCCCATTTATTTTATATTTTAGATTCAGGGCCTTTCTGGATTATTAGCATTTTGGTTACCCAAGTCTTAAACTTTACACAATTTACATATATACACCAAGTCACATACATACACCAAGAAGCATTGCTGAAAGACAACCTTGGGAAATAATGGTGAGGTGGCTGGGGGGCACACAGAATCCAATGCAACTAAATGAGAAAACAACACAAACACTTCATGCTACATTCAGAGTCCCCTGGGAAGGGAACAACAATATAAATTGAACAAACAAGCAAATAAATAAATTAGGGAACTGGCCTGTTCCGATGTCCAAGGCTACCACACACAACCATTCCTTAGAGAGGAATGGCAGCAGAATGACTTGAGATCTTCTCTCATGTGGAATAGGACAGGTCTGCATAATGCTAAATCTCTCAGATCTGGGTTGCAATATCTAAGAAACCAGTAGAAGGCAGCAAAGAGTTAAATGCTTTCTGCATCTCTTTGGTGCCCTCTAGTGATTGCTAAATCTGTATAACAGCTTCTGTCTTCTGCTGTGACTTACTGTGGCTTCCTATGCAAAGGCCTAAGTTCTTGGGGCGATGAGTGATCATCCTGGAGCAGAGTCCAACCACGATTTTTCTACAGACTGAAAGGCCTAGCTGATGCTTCAAGACAGGCATCCTCCCTACCCTGAATCAATTTATGTGTCAGGCTCCAAAAAGCAAGAAAGACATGCTGAGTATCTTCTAAGCAGTTTCCTTGATTGTTTCTCACTTATAGACAGAAATCTTGCCAAACTAAATCAAACTACTTGCATTATTAAAGATATACTGTGAGAACACCTAGGGAGAAACAGCTTAACCCTCTTCTTCTCAACCAAGCTGCCTCTTGATTCTCTAGAATGCAGCCCCTCCCTCCTGGGAATCCAGACTACATTCCACCTAGTATGTATTTATTTGGTTAATTATTTATATTTTTATATTACTAAACCATCAACCTTATGTGGGAAGAAATATCCATCTGGTTCAGTTCCAAGCTGGGAGAAAGACAATGGAAACATGGAGGCTGATTGGAAAGAGGGTTTAATGATGAACAGAACCACCAAGACAGAGGTGGGTTCCTCCCGGTTCGCACCGGTTCTATAGAACTGGTAGCAAACCGCTGGTGATGTCACGGTTCTGTCGATGCCGGTCCGTGGACACCGCCATCTTTTTTTGGATTTTTTTTTTTGAATTTTTTACTATTTTTTTTTCTGCGCATGCGCAGAAGCTGAGTCCCCGGCACTGCGCATGCACCGCCATCTTGTTTTTGGCTTTTTTGGGGAATTTTTTGCAAATTTTCACCACTGCGCATGCGCACCCACGTGGCGCAGACATGCGGCGCGCAATGCACACACAGCCACGCTGCGCGGGAGGAAGCGAGCCGGCAGCGAGGTAAGTTAGAACCCACCCCTGCATCAAGCACATGCTTCTAGCAGGGGTGGGTTCTAACTTACCTTGCTGCTGGTTTGCTTCCTCCTGCGCTGCATGGCCGCGCGCGCGCTTTGCACGCGCGCACATGCACAGTACCAAAAAATCAACCCCCCCAAAGCCAAAAACAAGATGGCGATGCATGTGCAGTGCCGGAAACTTGGCTTCTGCGCATGCGCAGAAAGAAAAAAAAGAAAAAAATTCCCAAATTTTTTTTTCAAAAAAAATATATATATATATATCAAAAAAAGATGGTGGCGCCCACGGGCTGGCACCGACCGAACCGGCTCCGTGACGTCACTGTGACATCACCAGCAGGTCACTACCGGTTCGGGCGAACCAGTCCGAACCGGGAGGAACCCACCTCTGGCTTCTAGTGCAGCTGACCACATGGAGTTGAGAGTGGGGGGTTTTTATACCTTCTCTTGGGCTTTGCACTTAAGCTTCCTGTTCTTGTGCAACAACATGTATTCTATTGGTTATTTTCAGGCTCCCATGGGGCCATGTAGGGGTTATGTAGGGGTCATAGCTGGCTCTATAGGCAAAGTACACATCCTAGGTGTTTGTCTGATCTCCCAGGTTTGGTTGAAATTTGCTGGGGGTGGTGCAACTGAGATGATGCAATGAAGGGGCTTGTGTTCTGAAAGGGTATTGTTGGGCAATTCCTATAATGGCTTAATGGCTTTGTCCTGGTTTGGATCTTGAGTGAGGGCTAATCCTGCCATTCTACCTAATTCTGCCTTTGTTCAAAATATCCTGTCTTGAATGGATTACCAAATCTGGATTTCTAAAAGCTGGTCTCAGCATCTGCTGGGGCTATTAGGAAAGATTTAGTCTGTTTTCTGTCTTTTTTTTTTTTTAAAAAAAACACGTTTCTCCATTTCTCATCTAGGGAAATATAATATTCTGCCTTTTTTAATATCCCCCAAAATATTTCATTCTTCTAGGAGAGGGGTGGGTGCTAACTTTCTACACTTATATTCCAGCAATAGTTTACCCCACTGACGGAAAGACCCCGAGCTATCTGGTGAAGTACACAACTGTGCAAAATAATTTGTTTGTGCTTCCCATACCCAATTCCTTTGCTCTGGCCACTGGCAAGGATATTCTTTCTGCATCAGATTTGCCATGCCCAAGGTGTAGTAGATTGTCACAAGGGTGCTCAAAATAGTTCCTTTCTCCTCTGAGGATGCTGGAGGAGTATCACCCCTTAGGGAGAGGAGGATATATTTCGCTGAATTTGCATGGTGCATAGCTTGACACGGAAGACCTGGAATAATTAATAAAATGAGTGAACCAAAATAGAAACAAGCATAGAGTAGTTTGTTCTATCAAAGAGTTCAATGAATTGACTTGGGTTTTAGTACTGCATGCAGAGGTAGTATTCACTTACCTTCCCTACCGATTTGCAAATGTGAGCGCACGTGCCTCCTCTGTGCATGCATGTGGCCTTCCGTGCATGCGCTGTGCTTACGCACACGGCTAGCACACATGCGCGCAGCTTCAAAATGTGCCTAAATGGGATGGCATATAGGTCAGTAAAGCACAGGGGCGGGCGGGCCCACCTGATTGTCAGAGTGAACCGTTTCACGCCCACCCACTGGTTGCTACTACCGGTTTGCCTGAACCAGTCCGAACCGGCTGAATACCACCTCTGACTGCATGCCTTTGATGAAATTATAAAATAGTCACTAGATGGCAGGATTTCAACAGCCAGGTATTTCTTTCCAACTCCAGCAACAAACCTCTGGAATGATCACTGCTATACATTTGGAAACATGCACCCCAATCATCAATCTAGTAATTTTCTCTCTTGGTTCAGGTGCAGTTATTTAGATTTCAGGATCTGGGTTGCTGACTACCGTAGCTATTTTCCCTTCCCTGTTATTTTTCCTTCTCAATGTCTATTCTTGGAGTTGCCTGCACCTTTCTTCTTCTCCTCCTCCCTTGCACTTGGGAGTGACTAATCTTAGTTGATGCTTGCTAATTTAAAATACTTCTTTTCTTAACATCTGGGGATTGTTGTTTTCTTCCACTGCTATCCTTGCAGTTCCTTATAAGGTGGTTAGAGGTGAGTCATGATGTTATTCAACTCTGATTCTGGGTGAGATTTGAGAATACTCAAATCAAAGTTGTCCATTGCCTACAGTCTGCAGGTCTTCTGCCATTGGCTATTGGTAGGAGGGGAACCTGATATTTCTCTGAGTGGTAATGTGCATTTGTTTTTGTGTGCCATTTGGTTTATTGATACTCAGCAAATATATTTAGTTCTCATACCTACTAGAGTCTCAGGCTAAAGACCATAGCTGATGGGCATTAGATATTAATTAATTTCCCTGATTGATTGATTATGTACCATTAAGTCATTTTAAATGTCTATGGAGATTCTCAGTCATCCAGGTCATGGTTGTCCCAAAGGTGCTTTTTTCAAGAGGCAACTGGAGTGAAGAAAAAAAAATCCCAGAAATTCCAGTTACCTCTTGAAAAAAGCACCTTTTAAGTCATTTTCAACTCTTAGTGGCCACATAGAGCCAGTTTGGTCAGTGGTTAAAGCACCAGGCTAGAAATCAGGAAACTGTGAATTCTAGTCCCATCTTAGGCATGAAAGCTTGTTGGGTGACTTTGGGCCAGCCACTCACTGTCAGCCCAACCCATCTCACAGGGTTATTATTGTGGAGAAAAGAGTAGGAAGGTGTACTGAAATGTTCATTAACTTGAGTTATTTATAAAAATAATAAAGTAGGGATAAAAATAAAATAAAAATAGATCAACCATATATTTGGTCAATTGCTATGTGTTAAAGCAGGGGTGTCAAACTCGATTTCATTGAGGGCCACATCAGAGTTGTGTTTGACCTAGGGGTGGCGGGGGGCGGCGGGGGGGGCAGGATGGGCATGGCCAGCTCGACGTCACTCGTGTCGGGGGTGCCTGTGGTGGCCCGAGTGCTCTGCCAGTGAAAACGGGCTCCCGAGCTCCATTTCCAGCTGCGACAGGCACATGCGAGCTCCGTTTTCACTGGCAGAGGCACCACAGGCCAGTTCGCTGTTTCCAGGGCGGCCCCGCGGGCCAGATCTAAGCATCTTGTGGGCCGGATGCGGCCTGTGGGCCTTGAGTTTGACACCCCTGTGTTAAAGGCAAGGTAATGTTGCCAGGATAGGAGGAAAATGGCAGTTCTTCTTGAAATATAACAGAAGGGATGCTGTTGGGGATTCAGTGGGTTATTGCTATAGAAAGTATTAGTAGTTACTATTTGGTATAAGTAAAAAAAATTATACTACAACTTTATTAGGTAGGTTACTGCACAAAAAATATGGGAAATCACTGTTCTTTGTTTTGGTTTTTCTTTTTTTTCATTTTATCCCCCCTATTCCTTTCCTTTCCCTTTTTCATTATCTTTATTTATATTTGCATTTTATTTTAAGATTTTTTTAAAAAATAAAAATATATTTTCTAAAAAAAAGAAAGGAGATGATGTAACTGACATGAAAAAGAATGAAATCAGGAGTCTGGTAGCCCTTTTGTGACAGACAGAAAAGGTTATGCTTATTAAAAAGCATTTATTTATTTATTTATTTATTTATTTTGTCAAACATGTACAAGATATCAGGTATAGGTATAAACATAAACATAATCAAAGTGAATACAGATAGATGAGGGCAATAGGACAGTAGGACAGGGACGGTAGGCACGCTGGTGCGCTTATGCACGTCCCTTACAGACCTCTTAGGAATGGGGTGAGGTCGACAGTAGACAGTCTAAGGTTAAAGTTTTTTGGGTTAGTATGTTTTTGTGAAACTCATAAAAGCTTGTGCCTTTTAATAAAATACGTTGCTTGGGAAAGGGGCTACCAGATTCCTGATATTTTGCCAGTAACTACTACCATATCTCTTTTCCTGTGAGTAAGAGGAATTGCCGTAGCTTCAAGAGTTTGGGGTCAGTCTCTTTCCTCTTGGAACTCTTCTAAAAAGTTAGACTACAACTCCAGTCATTCCCAACAAAATGAAAGCAAATGAAAGCACGTAAATCACACGGTTAGGGCCTGGCCTTAGAAATAGAGCATCCATAGCATTTTAGATCCCCTTTTTTTCTGGAGGGATCGTGGCAAAAAATGCCTTACTTTGTAGGGTAAGGTAGCCGTGAGCGAGATTGGCAAGAGCTTCTGCTAGCCTGCAATGCTGGTTTCCATAGATAATTCTAGTGAGGACTGTGCATTGCATCAGCTCCTTGCAGGCTTTATGTACCTGGAGAAGAACATTTATGTGGTTAATTTCTTATTTCAACTGTAACTACCTAGCACACCCACCCACAAATATCACTCAGTTCTGAGCTGAAACACAAACATTCCAATTCTGGTTATTTTCAAGGCATAAATGATACGACCATTGCATTCCTTTCTCACTTTTATTGAAACCAAGGTTGCAGCTTGCTTGGGTCAGTTTATGTCTGCTCCTGTAAAAGGAACAGGCAGGGTTTAGAACAAGCTGTGATGGCTAACATTTTGACTTCTTTGACTGCTCCCTCACATACCATGGTCAATCCTGTAAGGGCTGGATGGCATATAAATCTTTGGTGTGCCTCCATTCCACTCTCATTTAAATATAGAAACACCGATTTGGAAGGGACTCTTCATTGTAATACATACTCCAAACCAGCGTTTCTCAACCCTGGCAATTCTAAGATGTGTGGACTTCAACTCCCACAATTCCCTAGCTAGTATGGCTGGGGAATTCTGAGAGTTGAAGTCCACTTATCTTAGAGTTGCCAGAGTTGAAAAACTCTGGTCTAGACACTACCTATCCACAAATGCCCTGTGAATGCAGATGTTCCTTCTTGATGATAAGAAACTGGTTTTCTCTTGGTCCAGGCTCCTTTCACTACACTGCAGTGCATGTTAAAAGTAGTTTTTCTTGTGGAATCTGACAGTATCCCACTACAGCAATAAGATTGTGAAATGTACGCTGCCTTGCAGACTTTTTAGAGCAAATACTGTAGATTAGATAGCCGCCTTCTGGGTGTTGCCAGAGATGTGATTATACCCAAGGTGTAACTTGGTGACAGTAACAAAAGGGAAGGCAGCCAACTTCAGAGGGGCTGGGAACTGGGAAATACTTTAGCACAGCCACCAGTACCTTGGGCACTGAACCACCATAAACACTACAGAATCAGGTTGGAGTTTATGACTTGGATGAAGAAATTGATGAAGGCCATCCCCTTTGCTGATACAAGGGAAGTGGTTTTCTTATCCTTTAAATTAGTAGTGGGGAAATGACCAAGTAGGATCTTCAAAACTGGAAACTTTAAAAATATAGACTGGAGGCTAAAACATACAAAGTACGGTTGCAGGAATTGGGTATGTCAAGTTTAATGAGAAGAAGGACTAGGGGGTGACATGATAGCAGTGTTCCAATATTTAAGGGGCGGCCACAAAGAAGAGGGGAGTCAACCTATTCTCCAAAGCACCTGAGGGCAGGACAAGAAGCAATGAATAGAACTAATCAAGGAGAGAGAAGCAACCTAGAACTAAGGAGAAATTTACTGATAGTTAGAACAATTAATCAGTGGAACGACTTGCCTCCAGAAGTTGTGGGTGCTCCAACACTGGAGGTTTTTAGAAAGAGATTGGACAACCTTCACCTGAAATGGTATAGAGTTTCCTGCTTGAGCAGGGGGTTGGACTAGAAGACCTCCAACGTCCCTTCCAACTGTTATTCTGTTAGAGGAGCAAGTAGGGTGTGTATACAGAGATACAATTAAGAAGGTTTTCGTCCATCTTGACATCCATCCTGAGTTTTTGGATTACCCTGGGGGCACTTCTGACCCAGAAGAAATTTGAACTCAGTAGGGAGAAGTCCTAGAGAGGTCTAAGACTAGGTACTATATTTTAAAGGATTTATAGACAACACCTGCATTTCTTGGCAGAGTCTGAGCATACGTTGAAAGTAATACCTTAAGGTATTTCTCTTGAACCACTATTACATTTATATCAACTCATTACTTTTCCTCTGCACACAGCTATGGAAGCAAATGCATCAACATACCTCTTTTTCTTCAGCAAACCTTTCCGCTCTTTTCTGTGCTTCTATCAGCTTAGCTGCTGGAGGGGCCATCAGCTGGGCCCACATTTCTTGATCTTCCCCATTGGTATCCATTATATCCATTTGCTCAGATCCAGTGTTTCCTTTGAGCCTTCAGTAAGTATGAAGCCTTTGGAACTGACCTTGGGGAAGGTCTGAGAAGGCTGTTCATGGGGAAAGGAAGAGCAGGCATCAAGGAGAAAAACAACTGCAAAGTCTTGAGATAGAAAGAAGCATGAGAAACATAAAGTAGCCCCACCTTGATTTTCTTTGGTATAAAACAGGACAGAAATTTGGACAGGATTTCAAGATTCTGAAAATACACTCTACAACAATAAAGTAGCATTTCTGAACCCTTGCAATATCCCTTTACCTGGCCTATCTCCAAGGCCTGAGGATAGGAAAACAGTGGTAGACAATTATTGATGGACTCTGCCTGGAGCCAATTTGGGATGAAAAGGAAACAGTTGGGGGAATAAGGTGGGGTAGCATTCAATGTTCCCTCTAAGCTGCGCGGCTGCATGGCCGCGCACGTGGCAGGGAATCGCCGCGTGGCAGTTTCCAACTGCCGCGCAGCGATTTTCAATGTCAGAGGGAACATTGGTAGCATTAGCCTTTCAGTTATGTCCTTGCTTCTCCAAAAAGCTTTTGATAAAACCAGTTGCTTTAGCAGATCAGTATTATTTGAAATACAATATTACGTTAATAATCATTAACTAATTAATTAAATTATTAATCAATCAATTAAATTAATTAATTAATCATTAAGAGTTATTAACCTAACTTTGCGAAGCTTCTTCTCCGGTAATATTGTATTGCAAACTAGGGCATATAAAACCTTTGCTAGACCAATTCTCAAATACAGCTCATCTGTCTGGAACCCGCACTGCATATCGGACATTAATACAATTGAGAGAGTCCAGAGATATTTCACAAGAAGAGTCCTCCACTCCTCTGCTCACAACAGAATACCTTATACCACCAGACTTGAAATTTTGGGCTTAGACAACTTAGAACTACGATGCCTTAGAACAGCTCTAAATGTAGTTCATACAATTTAGAACTACGCCTCCTGCGGTCCGATCTAAGCATAGACACAAAATTGTCTGCTACAACATCTTACCTGTCAATGACTTCTTCAGCTTCAACCGCAATAATACATGGGCAAACAATCGATACAAACTCAAGGTAAACCACTCCAAACTTGATTGCAGAAAATACAACTTCAGCAACAGAGTGGTCAATGCCTGGAATGCACTACTTGACTCTGTGGTTTCATCCCCAAACCCCCATAACTTTAACCTTAGACTGTCTACTGTTGACCTCACCCCATTCCTAAGAGGTCTGTAAGGGGCGTGCATAAGCGCACCAATGTGCCTACCATCCCTGTCCTACTTTCCCCATTTATTTGTATCTATTTCCTGTATTCATAATCATGTTTATACTTATATCTGTTATCTTATACATGCTTGATAAATAAATAAATAAAATAAATAAATAAATAATCCTTGGCTAATATTAGACCAATGGGGACGAATTGTTGCTGGCTGAGTGTTCTCTTTTCTTTTCTGTATGTGTTTATTAAAAGTGCCTCATGTTAGTATTAGCTTTATAATTTGCCAATAAACAGAGTTGTCAGATAGCAGGAACTTTAAAGTCAACTTATGAAGCTGAAAACACTAGAGTTGTTCGCAACCTATTTTGAGATTGTAGGTACACTGAGACAGACCAGTTATTGCACATCACTTGCCAAAAGACAAACTAGAGACATAAGTCCCTACTGCATCCTCAAATTTTCCAGGATCCTCTGTGATACCAAATTATCCTCCACTTCTCCCACCAAATGGGCATACTTTCAAAGAAAGCAATTATGTGTCATCAAACTCTTGGTAACCACAAAGATATTCCCTGTAGCAATAGCACTTATATACCACTTCATAGTGCTTTACAGCCCCCTCTAAGCAGTTTACAGAGTCAGCATATTGTCCCCAACACTCTGGGTCCTCATTTTACCGACCTCGGAAGGATGGAAGGCTGAGTCAACCTTGAGCCTGGTGAGATTCGATCTGCCAAACTGCTGGCAGCTGGTGATCAGCAGAAGTAGCCTGCAGTACTGCACTCTAACCACGGCCTATGATCTGTCCCTAACCTAACCTTAATCCTCTCCCAACTCATCATTACTGTAACAGACTATCTACTTTGCTGTTGGTCGTCTCTTTCTTTCCATCTCTCCCAGCATTAGAGATTTCAGAGAACTGGGCCTTTGCATAAGTATCCAAAGTGTGATAAGTTATCTAAAGTATGTTAATTTGAACCCGATCATTTGTGCAAGTGAGAAATCTGGGGTGATTTGTTCAATGATTCAGCAGTTGGTTTGCTTGGCTGTCCATGGTATTCTCAGTAATCTTTTCCAACACCAAAGTTGATAAGTGGCCAGTACTCTGCCTATCAACTTATTCTTAGAATAGAATAGAAAAACAGAGGGACCTTGTAGGTCAGGGGTGTCGAACTGGATTTCTTTGAGGGTCGGATCAGCATTGTAGTTCTCCTCTGCTGGCTGGCTGGGGGGGGGGAGGGGGAGAGACGGGACGGACGCCACCTGCAGCACCCTGCCGGTCAAAATGAGGCATAGGGGGGCCACGTGAGGCCCCCCTGCACCCCATTTTCGGCCTGGATGGCCTGCAGCACCCTGCTGGCCAAAACAGGGCATGGGGGGGGCTCACAGGGCCTCCTGTGTCCTGTTTTGGCCGACAGAGTGCTACAGGAGTCTGTCTAGGCTGAAAATGGGGTGCGGGAGGGCTGCATGCGCCCCCCCCCGTGCCCCGTTTTGGCTGCCAGAGACACCATGGGCCGGTCCTTTGCTATTTCCAGCCCGGCCACGTGGGCCAGATTTAAGCACGCTGCGGGCCGGCTCTGGCTCCCGGGCCTTGAGTTTGACACCTCTGTTGTAGGTCATCTTCCAACCCCCTGCTCAAGCAGGAGACCCTATACCATTTCTGACAGATGGCTGTCCAGTCTCTTCTTGAAAGCTTCCAGTGATGAAGCACCCACAACTTCTGAATGCAAGCTGTTCCATTGGTTGATTGTTCTCACTGTCAGAAAATTTCTCCTTATTTCTAGGTTGAATCTCTTCTTGATCAGTTTCCATCCATTATTCCTTGTCTGGCCTTCAAGTGCTTTGGAAAATAGCTTGACCCCTTCCTCTCTGTGGCAGCCCCTCAAATATTGGAACACTGCTATCATGTCACCACTGATCCTTCTCTTCACTAGACTAGCCATGTCCAGTTCCTGCAATCGTTCTTCATATGTTTTAGCCTCCAGTCCCCTAATCATCTTGGTTGCTCTTCTCTGCACTCTTTTTAGAGTCTCAACATCTTTTTATAGTGTGGTGACCAAAACTGGATGCAGTGTAAGTGTGGTGTGGTGTAGGTGTGGTGTTACTAAAGCTTAATAGTGTCTCACAGGGAATATTATTGTTTGCACTATTTTGATCTTTGTAGGTCTAGACCAGTGATGGCGAACCTTTTTTTGCTCGGGTGCCAAAAGGGCGCACGTGCGCATGGTTGTGTGCGCGTGTGTGCCCACGCCCATAATGCAATGCCCTCCCCCCGCACATGCATGCACAATCCCCCCACGCTGCCCCCCCTCCACGCGCATGTGCGCAGACCTCACTGAAGCCTCCGGATTTCCGGTAGGCCCGTTGGGCCTGTTTTTCGCCATCCACAGGCTCCAGATGCTTTCCTGAAGCCTGGGGAGGGCGAAAACGGCCTTCCCCACCCTCCGGAAGGCCGAAAATCAGCTGGCCAGCATGCACATGTGCGCTGGAGCTGACATAGGGCAACGCCTCACGTGCCCTCAGATATGGCTCTGTGTGCCACCTGTGGCACGCGTGCCATAGGTTCGCCATCACGGGTCTAGACACATCACATGCTCTGAATATCCTTTCCATGGCTTTCATGGATACTCTACCAAGTGCAAGTCTATAGTATATTACTTGACTGCTTATTTTTCTGTTGATGGTTGATCCTAAGAAGCTGCCTTCCACTTTGACACCTTCATTATAAATTCTAATCTAAAGAAAGTACAGGGCTGTATCTTATCTTATATTCAATAAATGCCTCTGAGGTCTAAGTAGGATCCATTGCTCTGCTTGCGGTATACTCTTTCTGGATCTGTTTTAACTGAAAGAATTGGGGGACAAGCAGGTGGAACAAGTAGCCTAGACAATTGAGGCATGAAGTGCTGGACACAGCGGTGTCCCCCTAAATGCTAGCAAGAGTATGTACCTACTATCAATGCTACTTAAATGCATGGGGAAAACCTGCTAGAATGTCTCAAGTCTCACTGAAGAGCTAAATAATTTTTAATTACCTGTTATAAGAACTAAATAAATATGATTTTGTATTACAGCAATCATCTAGAAGTTGGTAGCATTTTCCGATGGAAGCTGTTTTCCTTCCATTCTTTAAGGGAAGATCATTCTAATCAAAGGAAATTCACCACTGATTTTGTCAGCATTTTGCTTTTCCTTTAACATGTGACTTGGCTTGCTAGCTTGAGTTATCTATTCTGCCAGGACCTCCTCCTTAATCACGAGAAGTCTTAATTGTGGATGTTGCTGAAGAGAAGGCTTAAGTTTTCTGACTGAAGAGTTAGAGTAAAGATAATTTGGGTGTCACACAGCTTGGGTTTAATGCCTGGACAAGGAAGGAAGGAAGGAAGGAAGGAAGGAAGGAAGGAAGGAAGGAAGGAAGGAAGGAAGGAAGGAAGGAAGGAAGGAAGGCTTGTACCTGAGAACTATTAAAGCTATTAGAAAGTAAGCAATGATCCAATACTGTAGTTCAATTCAATTTCTCAAGTCCAAAACATACAGCTCCAACTTCCCAATGCAATTGGTATTTGACAGAGCAAAATGATTTGATTCTGCTTTATATATTCAACAGGTGGTCAGTTTAGTACTTGCAAGCTTTAAACCAGTGTTAGTACATAGCAAAGAAAAACTGGAGGAGGGCTGCAATATAGAAGCAATTATGTCCAGAACAGCACTGGGTTGATTTAAGTTCTCTTGCATGCAGATATATACACACCACACTCTTGGCACAAATGATCTGGAACAGTTTCAAAAGTAGCTGGATGGAGGCCATCCATCTGAATCAGAATACAAATAGGTTTCTCACATAAATCATGCAAATAATGATTATTGCACAGACAAAGAGTAGCTTATCCAGTAATGGGAATTTAACATGCATTTTCAGCTACAGAGCCCAGAAGTTCTATAAGGGATTTCAACGGGAAGTATTTGTTGCATGTATGGACATGATCGTATCAAAGAGAGTCACATACAAACCAGGGGTGGATTCTACTTACCTTCTCTACCAGTTCTGATTGCGACAGAAGTGCCCGTCTCGTCGCGCAAAACACCCGGAAATGACCCTCTGCGCATGCGCAGAAGCCTTTGCGCATGCGCAGAGGGTTATTTTTCAAGCCGTGGTGACCGGAGGACCGGTTCGGGAGTGTGGACAGCCAGTCTTTGCTGCCGGTTCGGCAAGCGGCGGTAAATTTCCGCTACCGGTTCTAAAGAACCGGTCCGAACCGGCAGCAACCCACCTCTGATGCAAATTTTACAGAATAGGCAAGAGATTTCTAGCCTCAAAAACAAACACACAAGCAAACAAAAAGCACCATACCTTTTTTAGTTTACAGCCATATAGTGTTAATATATAGTATACACCCACGGCTTCCTCCTGCAGAAATTTTACATAACGCAGTTTGATTTAGGGCCAGAAATTCTAAGGATTCTTAAGGACAACAGATTATTATTAGAGCAAATCGGTTTAGACATGAAATACATCCTTAAAAGGGATGTTGACTGCTGAATATACTTCTACTGATAAAAGCCTGAAGTAGCTCAGCAGCCTTTCATATCAGCCCCAGATTTTTGACCCAAAGACTCTGAAAAATGCCCCGTTTCTGTCACCCAAGGATTACCAAGACTTTTAATAAACTTTAAAAAAATATTCGGCAGTGTGTGCAATGGTTCCTCCTATTGCTCTGTCCAATTGTAGCTTCATTTGAAAAATCAATGGTCTACAGGTAGTCCTTGATTTAATCATTCATTTAGTGACCATTCAAAGTTACAGCGGCACTGAAAAAAGTGACTTATGACCATTTTTCATACTTACCACTGTTGCAGCATCCCCATGGTCACGTGATCAAAATTCGGATGCTTAGCAACTGGTTCATATTTATGATGGTCGCAGTGTCTTGGGGTCATGTGATTTTTGCAACTTTATGACAAAGTCACATTGCAGAATTGGAAGAGACCTTGGAGGTCTTCTGATCCAACCCCTGCTCCAGCAGGAGATTCTATTCCATTCCAGATAAATGGTTGTCCTATTTCCTTCTAAAAACCCCAGGGATTGAGCACCCCAACTTCTGGAGGCAAGCTGTTCCACTGATTGTTTTCAATGATAGGAAATTTCTCTTTAAGTTGGATGTCTCTTTGATAAGCTTCATCCATTCTTGTCCTGCCCTAGGTGCTTTGGAACTATAACATTTATTAACTTCATGTATTTATTATTTATTTAATTTTAAATTCATTTAACTATAACATTTGTCATAGCTACCGTGTTTCCCTGAAAATAAGACCCTGTCTTATATTTTTTTGAACCCTTGGCCTTATTGCCATGCACTCAAAAGCCCGACTGGGCTTATTATCAAGGATGTCTTATTTTGGGAGAAACAGGGTACACTTACAGTAGCCCTCTAAAGGAAATCAGGATTATTATTTACATGTTACCTGCTGAAGAAAAAAGAATAATGGCTGACATAGTCATCATACATTATCAAGCCACTGTTGTGGTGAAATCAATGGGGAAGCCAGATTCACTTGACAATTTTGTGTTACTAACTTAACTATACAGTGATTCACTTAACAACTGTGGCAAGAAAAGTTGTAAAATGGGCCAAAACTTACTTAACAATGATCTCACTTAGCAACAGAAATTTGGGGCTCAATTGTTGTAAATCAAGGACTACCTGTAACTTAGTAACTGTGAAGGATTGAAAAAATACTAGATTTGGGTTTTATAATATAGAACTCTTACTGATATAATGACCTTTGTGCATAGAAGCAAAGAGTGTAAGCCACAGGACCACATCTTACCTTAACCTTTTGTCCAGGAACTGGTGTCCTCCTTTCAGGAATCAACCCTGTTGTCGGGCACATTCACCTCAGGTTTAAATCTTAGGAAAAGGCACCCAGCCTTCCATGCTTCAGAAACCTGGGTGGATCACTTTTGATCAAGCAAAGGCCACACCCCAAGCAGTCCAGTAGCCATGGTCACAAACGTTGTTCTTACTGCCCTGGTGACAAGAACACTCTTGCTGCAGTTCCTCCTTTTCAACCACAAGCAGCGCTCCAACCAAATAACTCCTACAACCAGGACAAAATGCTGCATCTTTATTCCCCTCCTCTCACTAGTTAAGTATGCATAGCCCATCTCCAAGTCCCAGGTCTATGTAATATTCCCACATGGATTAGGCAGAAATTGGAGGGTGAACATCTGAGTGATTTAAAAGCTGAGGACAAATCCAGGGTAGATTATTGCTGGGATTCCAGCTATCCCATTCCAGCATTCTTCATGTATGCAGTGGATTCTGGGAAGGGCAGAACCAGAACTTCTGTAGCAGTGTTTCTCAACATTGGCAATTTGAAGATGTGTGCACTTCAACTTCAAGAATTCCCCAGCCAGCAAGGTTGAGAAAGACTGATTCGGAGGGCACTGTGTTTAAGAAAAACCATTCTTTGTCATCTGCACATTGGTTCTTTACATTCAATAGTTGGCTTTTGTACCAGAGGTGGGTTCCTCCCGGTTCGGACTGGTTCGCCTGAACTGGTAGCAACCCTCTGGTGACATCATGGAGCCGGTTTGGTCGGTGCCAGTCCATGTACGCTGCCATCTTTTTTTTGGAATTTTTATTTTTTGAAAAAAAAAATTTGTGGGGGGGGAATTCGTATTTTTATTTTTTCTTCTTCTGCGCATGCGCAGAAGCTGAGTTTCCGGCACTGCGCATGTGTCGCCATCTTGTTTTCAGCTTTTTTGGGTTTTTTTTTTCCTGGCACTGCGCATGCGTGCGCTTTGGCGCAGGAGGAAGCGAACCAGCAGCGAGGTAAGTTAGAACCCACCCGTTTTGTACCATAGTATATGACCCCAACGCCCCCCCCCCAATCTCATCCATACAGCAGGTCTAGTGATGTTTTTGAAGAATGAAAAGCCAAATTAAAAGTTCCCCAAACTAGTATGGCTATTGTGAAAAATTAGATCCTTCCAAACTGGAATGATCTGCTGAATGAATATTAGCTTCCAGGTTACTAAAGGCAACTTGTCAAAGTTGACAGAATGAGTTTTGTTGTCCGTTTGCCTTCAGGAAGAAAAGGTCATGTTTCCTTCTTTTGCAATTGATCAATATTACCATTTGGGTCGACAGCTTATTGAATCTGCCTTGCAGAATAAATGCTATGCCTCCTTTTAGACAACCTGATGCCATTTCTTGTTACTATCTTGGCAGGCCTTTAGGCCTCAGGCAGAGCAAGCTGCCCCACCTGCTTCTTTATTTTTAGAGCATTTTGCAGCTGTGTCATGCTCTACTATGTAATTACATATACAATACAGTGACAACAGATTAATCAGGGTGCATCTAAGCCATGCTTTAAAAAACCCAGTTAAATGGAGCATCACCAAGTCTTTAAAAAGACCAAGCCAAGGTAAGTCAAATTTCACAGAAAGTACAATTTAAACAGACACTATGCTGATGTACCTGCAATGCCAATGCTGAAAAGTACAAAAACGCAAGCTTGGAGAGGTCTTCAGAAATACCCTGTTTCCCCCAAAATAAGACATCCCCTGATAATAAGCCCAATCGGGTTTTTGAGTGCATGACAATAAGACCAAGCGCTTATTTCAGGGTTCAAAAAAATATAAGAAGGTCTTATTTTCGGGGAAACACGGTATTACTAGAAGGAATGGCTTGGTTGTGGTGGCACTAAGGCATTTTTGTGTGCTTAAATTCAGTTGTGTTATCTAGTTACATGCAGCACCTTGGCTGATCATAAAAAGCTAAGCCAAATTAGACCTGTTTACTACTGGGAGGGAGGCATTCCCACCAATAAGTTCCTAGTCTGTAGGATAGATTGTCAAGTTGAACCCTCCCCCCCAAAAGATGAGTGTCAAACCACTTCAATATTGTTACCCAAAAAAACTACAGTATGTGCTCCTTGAAGTCACCAGGTGTTTGGTTTGTCTCCGAGACTTGAATTTTACCATAGAAATTTCACTGATCCCCATTAGTGTCACATCTGTAAATTACTTGGTTTAGTCCTTTTTAGGAGGGAGTTAATATTCAAGAAAAACTACAGATGAAAAAATCCGTGTGTGTACTTTATCTGGGAAACTGTATGAATAAATAAAAACCATTGCAAGGAAATAGGAAATCACAATGCTTGATCAATTGTTTTATATTTTGATTTTATAATATTTTTAGCTAAAACTGCAATTCATTCCAATTTAATCCCCGGGATCCGTTTTAAGTAATTATAAGCACAGATGGATTGTAGAATGAGGATGGCAATGCCAAGAAATTGGAGCCATACCAGGTCAAGACCTCAGAAAGCCAAGCAGGATTGAATCTAGTTTGCAGTTGGATAGAACGGGAATCCCAGTTTCTAGACTGGAAAAGTATTTTTTTTAAAATAAAATAAAATAAAAAACAAATTCCGAGAGCATCAGTAGCTGAGCCCTTCTACATCACAGACAAGAAAAACACATGGATGTGTCTATGAAATAACCAGGAGCCAAACTGACTGAAAGAGTATTTGATCTTTATCTAATCAAACTAAGCCCTATTTATAGTTGCTTGCCTTGCCAGTATTAGTGGAGGTGTGGTTTTATCCCCCCTTGGTAGTTCCTTAATTAGGGTATTGTTTTCTGCTTGACTGTTTGACTCCTTAAGAGTTTCTTGCATATACACAGGTAGCAACCCCACTTTCACATGCTGACATTACTTAATTGGGTAATAGCAATAGCAGTTAGACTTACATACCGCTTCATAGTGCTTTACAGCCCTAAGCAGTTTACAGAGTCAGTATATTGCCCTCAACCATCTGGGTCCTCATTTTACCAACCTCAACCTAGGATGGAAGGCTGAATCAACCTTGAGCTGGTTAGGATCAAACTGCTCGCTCTGTGGACAGAGTTAGCCTGCAATACTGCATTCTAACCACTGCGCCACCAAGGCTCCTAATGAAATGTCTGCAAGAAAACAACCAAGGATTCTACAGTTCAATCCTGAGCTACTCTATATTCTCTTCTTGTCAGTTGTGGGCCTATCAGTTGTGTTGGCAGCAGAAATGTAGTTGTGGATTAAGGAGATCAGGGCCTTTGCAAATCCTCCTAATATCTCCATGTGTTCCTTGAAGAAACTTTCCCTTGGTTCTTCTGAAGTATATTAATATAAAGCATTACACAAAAGATCTAGAAATGAAAAACATGGACAAAAAAACCTTTTTATTTGCTGAATAAGGAAACTTCTGTAAATGTACAAAGGACTATTACTATGCTATAGCATACAATTTCCAATGTGTCCACAAGGATAATCGTAATAAATACATGTAACAAAATAAAAATGTTAGGCAAACCTACAAAACTGTTCCTCAAGTGTTACACCTGGCAGTGTTTATTGGCCTCTGTTAAGAGTTATTATGTTTTGTTTGTTTTGCTGGTAAATGCTGCAAAATTTCCCCACCCCCTTGAAGTATTAAAACAGGTGCTGTGTGAAGAAATATTGTCTCAAATTAATTATTCAAATACTGAGAAAGACAGAAGAAAGAATGAGAAAGAAAAGATTCAGGAGTTCAAAATTCTGCTCATTGTTCAAAAAACAACCACCACCAGAAAAATAAAAAGTAAACGAGAGAACTATGTAAGTGCCTGGTGAATGTGGTAGCCCTGAGACACTGAACAATTACTTGCCACTTATTACAGGCCACTGAGGATCTTTGTAGGGGTGAGGTTGTTTATAATTAAGTCATTCCATACACCAAAGACACAAAATGGTTCTTTGCTTTAGGGAAAATATACATTGTTTAGATTTGGGGAATTTATGTTTAACCCATGGAGAGCTGGAGTGATGTATTTATTCATTTTACAAATTCTGTTTAAAAACTTTAATCAGTGCGGTCTAGTTTTCAAAAATGTGGTATCCACTATCAGTTTCTGAAATGTTTACACTAGATGTGTAAATTTGTTTAATCAATTTAATTCTGCAAGTTATACCATTCATCAATTGAACACTGGGAATCCTATATTTATGTGATATTCTTCCATAAAATGACATCCTTGGCAAGCTCACACTAGTTTGAAATTTAATCACACTAGTTTGAAACTGATTCCAGAAACCAATTAACAGTGTAAACATGTCCTTAAAATAGAAGATAAAAAAGTATCACATATTCCTTCTTGCTATCCCAAAATGATATTCTAATACAGTGTTTCTCAACCGTGGCAACTTGAAGACGTATGGACTTCAACTCCCAGAATTCCCCAACCAGCTTTGCAAATTCTGGGACTTGAAGTCCACACATCTTCAAAAGTTGCTGAGAAACACTGCTCTAATACTACCGGTACTGGTTATCTTCATTTACGTTGCTATTATCAACTTGGGTATCTATTACAACTATTACTCATTTTTACTAAAATTTAGCAGCCAAACGATTTTTAGGCACCATTGCAATTTGTAGAATCATCCCTATATTATATTCATTTAATGCGACAAACATTTCTGGGAAACAGGCTTTTCTCTGCTTTAATTGTTACAGCATTTTGGAAAAGAAAACAACAACATATCTAAAATACATGGACAGTTCTACTTCAGCACAAGTTTTCTAGAGAGAGTGGACTACTTCCACCAATTTTATTACAGGGGTGGTGGTGGTGAAGGGAGAAAACCAAGAAAGCAATTGCGTAAATTCTTATTAAAGTCTATTGCAAAAAAGTATTACATTGCTAACACATTTCATTATAAAGGCTTTTCTAAATTTGAGGGCCAGTAAAAATATATCATAGAGAAGATTTTTATTTTCTTTACAAAAGTGAGGTTTGGAACTGTGAGATAAGATAACTCACTGTAAACATCATGAATTCAATCAGATCCCTTGCTTGCAATTTGAAATACCCTTTCCCCTCTTCTAAGTTCTATTTCCAATAGAACTGCAAAATTTTGCATAGATAGTTTGATTTCCTGCCTGATATGAAACTGAGGTTTTAGCAATTAGCTGTTTCAGAAGTATTTACTTGTTTTAGTACAGGGATGGGGAACCATGGCCCTTTTATGACTTGTGGACTTCAACTTCCAGAATTCCTGAGCCAGCCATGCTGACTCAGGAATTCTGGGTGTTGCAGTCCACAAGTCATAAAAGGACTATGGTTCCCCACCGTTGTTTAGTACATGGCTATATTTTATGTTACCTATTTAATACATATGACAAATCTGTTGCTCTCGCAGTCCATAAATTACTTGATAAATAAAAAGAAAACACTGCAACTGGTTTTACTCAACAAGGTGAAGATGTCTTCCTTACGATTAGCTTCTAGGTTATATTGGACATCTGAAGGCCTAAAAATATAAAGAAGGTAATTTTATCCATTTAAAAATAACCAGGAATTGAACAATTACTTTCTGCCTCTAACTTCAAATGGTGCAGCTGCTTATAACCAAAATGGTGAAAGTTTGCCTCAACTTATCATAATCCAAGAAAATACACAACCACGTTCTAATACTGAAGGTCAGAGGTTGATCATCCCTGATTTATAGTAAACTGTAATCTCTGGAGAATTCTGCATTTATGTCCAAGATGCAAAATTAGCACTTTGGAAATCTTTCTAAGGTAAGCTTCAAATTCTGCAGCAGCAGCACCATCAGGGATCCACAAAAACAGTTTCACCTTTTTTTTGTGATGGGTTTTTACACATTGTTAAAATCTGTTTCAGCACTTTCTGGACATCTTCATCCATCTGGCCCTAGAAAGGAGAAAAATCAGTAAAGGTAAAATATTAATAATATTTGAGCAAAGGCACTAAGACAAATTCTTAATTATTGTCTTATAATATTACAATCATTACCACACTTTTAATAAAACAAGTACTCATATTATGATCATCATGCTCTAAACTATAAACATTTGATACTCTGTTACGTATGTCAAAATGTTCTCCTTTGTAAACAAATGAGTTGAGATGGCAATCTTTACTCAATCATTCCAGTTAAACTGATTGCATATATTTTAGTCAAATTACAGCTACCCCTCATTTACAATGATTTGGCCAGACCAACTTAGAAGAGGCATTCATTCTCATACAACAGCTGTGTGCAATGTGTCTTCCTGAAGCATTTATTACTATTAATAAACCTTAGTAAGACCACATCTGGAATACTGCATCCAGTTTTGGTCACCACATTACAAAAAAGATGTTGAGACTTTGGAAAAAGTGCAGAGAAGAGCAACTAGGATGATTAAAGGCCTGGAGGCTAAAATATATGAAGAACGGTTGCAGGAACTGGGTATGGCTATGCTAGAGACTATGAGTGACATGGTAACAGTATTCCAGTATTTGAGGGGCTGCCACAAAGAAGAGGGGATCAACTTATTTTCCAAAGCACCAGAAGGCAAGACAAGAAACAATGGATGGAAACTAATCAAGGAGAGAAGCAACCTGGAATTAAGAAGAAACTTCATAACAGTGAGAACAATTAAAGAGTGGAACAACTTGCCTTCAGATGTTGTGGGTGCTTCATCACTGGAGGTTTTTAAGAAAAAAGTACCTGTCTGAAATGGTATAGGGCAGTGACGGCGAACCTTTTCGGCACTGAGTGTTGAAAAGGTCGCGTAGAAATATCACGCGCACATGTGCGCGCTCGTCGGGGCTGTGCTCCGGAAAAGCCGAACTTCTGGGTTCTAGCGCGCATGCGCGCCCGACGATCAGCTGGCCGGCACGCATGCGCACACTGGTTTTCGGCACTGCCGCGTGCACGAAGGACAGCTGATCATCGCACGCGCCAGAAACCCGGAAGACAAACAGGCAAGGCCGTGCGTGCCGGGCGACATGGCTTCATGTGCCACTTTGGGCACGCGTGCCATAGGTTCGCCATCACGGATATAGGGTCTCCTGCTTGAGCCGGGGGCTGGACCAGAAGACCGCCAAGGTCCCGTCCAGCTCTATTCTGATTGATTTCCATTTCCTGTACCATCCATTGTTAACAATAGTATGCAAATACAATCAACACAAGAGAATATTTGTAACTCAGGGTTGAACTGTGGAGTCCTGGGTGCTCTGTGAGCTCTGTTGTTTTCTTGGCAGATGCTTCACTACCCAACTAGGTAATAGCTTCAGTGCAACAGGGCTGCAGGGCTTGCTGTTGTAGGCATTCATGTAGAAAGAATAACTGTACCCTGATGGAGGTTTGCCTACATAAACTGAATATGTTACCTAGTTGGGTAATGAAATGTCTGCAAAAAGAAAACCAACCAAGCTCACAGAGCACCAACAACTCCACAAATACAAATCCACTGCTTTCTTTAACCAACTGATGGCCTTGAAAGAAATATAAGGGGAACTGAAGGTAAGAGCCTCTCACCTGCACAGCATAAAGCAGGTGTGTTCTGTAAACAGAAACTATCTCCTGATGTTGCTTCTTTGTTTCCTGTAAAGAAAGATGATCAATCAACAAATGAGCAAGCATGCACTAGCATTCTGATGGAACATTGATGTAGTTTTCTAACAAGATAATGTAAAACAGAAAGTGATACTAATTCACACAAGCCATAATCTGCCACATGTACGGTGGGCATAGCAATGCAAAGGCACAGTTGTGTCCGTCCATCCCAGATATTCCCAGCTTCTATCCCAGATATTCCCAATTCTATCCTGGGGAAAGAATCCCAGACTTGTGTGTGCAAAATAGAAAATAGTGGTTTTCTGGTTTGGATTAGAGCAGGGGTGTCAAACTGGATTTCTTCGAGGGCCGGATCAGCATTGTACTTCTCCTTCACAGGCTGGCCAGGAGGGGGGAAGAGACGGGACGGACGCCTCCTGCAGCACCCTGCTGGCCAAACGGGGCACGGGAGGGGGCTGCGTGCGGCCCCCATGCCCCATTTTTGGCCTAGATGGCCTCCTGCAGCACTTTGCCGGCCAAAATGGGGCACGGGGAAGGCTGCATGTGGCCCCGCCGGGGTCCTGTTTTGGCTGGCAGGGTGCTGAAGGCCGTCCAGGCCGAAAATGGGGCACGGGGGGCCCACGCCGCAGGCCGGTCCTTTGCTATTTCCAGGCCGGCCCCGCGGGCCAGATTTAAGCATCCCATGGGCTGGGTCCGGCCCACGGGGCCTTGAGTTTGACACCCCTGGATTAGAGGATAAATGCTTGGAGAGGGAACTCAAGAGGGAAGATAAAGCCCTAGGAAGAAAGTGCCCAATCAAGGGGCACTGTTTTGTTAAAGCTGTCCTATATCGATACAGGCAGTCCTCGACTTACAACCATTTGTTTAGTAACTGTTCAAAGTTACAAACAGCACTGAAAAAAGTATCTTACAACTAGTCTTTGCTCTTAAGACTGTTAAAGTATCCCCACAGTCAACTGATCGAAATTTGGGTTCTTGGCAACTGTTGCATTATTTACAAGGCTTGCAGCATCCTGGGATTATGTGATACAACCTTCCCAGTTGGCTTCCATCAAGCAAAGTCAATTAGGAAAGCCAAATTTGCTGAACAACTGCAGTGATTTGCTTAACAACCATGACAAAAAAGGTCATAAAATTAGGCACAATTCACTTAACAACCACCTTGCTTACAAATGGAGATTCTGGTCCCAATTGTGGTTGCATGTTGAGGTATCTTTCAACTTTCAATAGTAAGAGCTGTGGTGGCACAGTGGTTAGAATGCAGGCTACTTCTGCTGACTGCCGGCTGCCAGCAGTTCGAGTCTCACCGGCTCAAGATTGACTCAGCCTTCCATCCTTCCAAGGTGGGTAAAATGAGGACCCAGATTGTTGGGGGCAATAAGCTGATTCTGTAAACCGCTTAGAGAGGGCTGTAAAGCACTGTGAAGCGGTATATAAGTCTAAGTGCTATTGCTAATATTGGCTCTGAAATGGCACATATCTCTCGCCTGAAGCACACGTTCCTTTAGAAAGCAGGTACAAGTGTATTGTTGGACAAAAAATAATATACTTCAAAAAAATATAATCAATGAAAACAAGGGATGCCCAGAATAGAATAGAATAGAATGGAATGGAATGGAATAGAATAGAATAGAATAGAATAGAATAGAATAGAATAGAATAGAATAGAATAGAATAGAATAGAATAGAATAGAATAGAATTCTTTATTGGCCAAGTGTGATTTGACACACAAGGAATTTGTCTTTGGTGCATATGCTCTCAGTGTACATAAAAAGACAAGATACATTCGTCAAGAATCATAAGGTACAACACTGATGATTGTCATAGGGTACAAATAAACAATCAGGAAACAATCAATATTAATATAAATCGTAAGGATACAAGCAACAAGTTACAGTCATACAGTCATAAGTGGGAGGAGATGGGTGATAGGAACGATGAGAAGACTAATAGTAATAGTTATGAAGCCTTAGTGAATAGTTTGACAGTGGTGAGGGAATTATTTGTTTAGCAGAGTGATGGCATTTGGGAAAAAACTGTTCTTGTGTCTAGTTGTTCTGGTGTGCAGAACCCTTTCTGGGCATCATAAAGGAAGGAAAGGATATTGAAATCTCATGAGGTTCTGGAGGTTCTTTGCCAAATATCTTAACCGACCTCAGCAACTGACTTCTCTGGGGTTTTGATGGGAGTTCTGATTCTCTTTAGTGCCATGCTGCCAATTTCCTAATTGAAAGCATTCGTACTGATACCTCATTTTGCTGAATCAAGGCAAATGCCTTCATCCTAAAGTAGCTGATGACCACTCAACCTCAGAATGTTCTGGAAACTGCTAGGCACTCTTATGCCTGCCTTACAGAACCTGGCATTGGTACAAAGCACAATCAGCAGATACAAAAACTTGCTCTACAGTGCATTTAACTTAACTTAATGTTATGCTGCTCCAACTGGTTTGCCATCTCAGAAATCCTATAATTCTATAGGCAAGCTCCCAAACTGATTTGAAAGAACTAAAAAAAGATCTTTTTCTGGTAAGAAAATGAGAACTGGCATGGTGGAAACTAAAGGATCTGCCACTGCTCTTAATTAAAAAAAAACATCAATGGACAAACCAAGGTTATGTATCTCACTGAGATTGTCCCTGATCTCAGAGGATGTTTTGATACAAGTAGTCCTCGATTTATGACTGGTTGCTTAGCAAATATTTCAAGTTACGACAAACCTCCCCAAGGCTACTTACAACTCAGATTCAAAGTTACAATGCCCCTGCCCCCGTCAAGACATGACTGCATTTAGGGCACTCGGCAACCAGCCCAGTATTACATCAAACTGCAATGTCCCATGGTTGTATGACTAAGACTTATGACATTTTTTGCCAGAAACTGGTTTCCTGCAAAAAAAGTCCATTGCAGACAATGGATTTATTTATTTATTTATTTATTTATTTATTTATTATTTAAATTTCTATGCCGTCCAACTCCCAAGGGACTCTGGGCGGCTTACAACAGAAATATTAAAAAAACATTAAAAAACATTATAAAAACATTAAAAAAAAACAATTTAAAAACCCATGCACACCATTCATGGCCGGATCTCGCAGGATTACAACAGCGAGATCAACGGCCCCAGGCCTGCCGGAAAAGCCAAGTCTTCACCGCTTTCCGGAAGGCTAATAGGGATTCATTTAATGACTATGTTGTTCATTTAACAACCACTGAACAATCACAGCGATTCACTTAATGACTGCCGCAAGAAAAATCGGACCTGCTTAACAACTGACACAGCTTACAACTGTAATTCCAGACTCAATTAGAGGTAGTCCTCGACTTACAACAGTTCATTTAGTGACCATTCAAAGTTACAATGGCAATGAAAAAAATGACCTGACCGTTTTTCAGAGTTATGACCTTTGCAGCATCCCCCTGATGAGACCAAATTTCAGATACTTGGCAACTGGTTCATACTTCTGACCGTTGCAGTGTCCTGGGGTTATGTGAACCCCTTTTGCGACCTTCTGAGAAGCAAAATCAAGGGGGAAACCAGATTCACTTAACAACCGGGTTACTAACTTAACAACTGAAGTGCTTCGCTTAACAACCGTGGCAAGAAATGTTGTAAAATGGGGGCAAAGCTCATTTAACAAATGTCTCACTTAACGACATAAATTTTGGGCCCAATTGTGATCGTTAAGTCAAGGACTACCTGCACAATCAAAAATCAAGGAGTACTTGTATCCAGTTTCATCCCAAGGAGAATCCTGGTCTCCAACTGCAAAGATAAGCAATTGTACATAAGGAAGTTATAAACTTACAGCCAGTTGGTTCTGTAACTGCTTCACTTGCTGCTGCAACAGCTCCAGCTGCTGACTTTGTCGTTTAGGTGTACCAGTTGAGTAAGATAGCTGGGAAAGACTGTTCAATGCTTCCTTTAACTTGGTAACTTCCTTAGACATGTCTGTTATCTATAAAAGGATAAAAAAGAAAAAAAAAACCTTCATTATTCCAGAGTACATCAAAGTCCTGGCACTGGTGAGTTCTGCTTTAAAGGTGGGAAAACAGCAGTAGTAGGTTGCTGCCGATTCGGACCGGTTCACCCGAACCGGTAGTGGGAATTTTCTCTCGCTCGCCGAACCGGCAGCGATGGCCGGCTATCCATGCTCCCAAACCGGTCCTCCGGTCGCCGCTTCTTGAAAGCGGCTGGCAAAAAACCCTCTGCGCATGCGCAGAGGCTTCTGCACATGCGCAGAGGTCATTTCCCCGAAGTGACGTGGGCGTGTGCTCGTGAGCGAAGCGAGCGCGTGCAAAACACGCACTTCTGTCGCGATGCGTAAGAGCCGAGGTAGCGCAGTGGTTAGAGTGCAGTACTGCAGGCTACTTCAGCTGACTGCTAGCTGCAGTTCGGCGGTTCAAATCTCACCGGCTCAAGGTTGACTCAGCCTTCCATCCTTCTGAGGTGGGTAAAATGAGGACCCAGATTGTTGGGGGCAATATGCTGACTCTGTGAACCTCTTACAGAGGGCTGTAAAGCACTGTAAAGCGGTATATAAGTCTAAGTGCTATTGCTATTGCTATGCGAACCGGTAGGGAAGGTAAGTGGAGCCCACCCCTGGAAAACAGCCTTCATCATCACCATCAACTTGATTCAGATGGTGTGTTTAATCATAATGCAAAGGTAGCCCTCGACTTACAACCATTTGTTTAATGACTATCTGAAGTTACAGCAGCATTGAAAAAACGGTCCTCATGCTTACAAACATCACTGCATCCCCCCCCCCCCCATCATACGATAACAAATTGGGTGCTTGGCAACTGGCATGTATTTATGATGGTTGCACCAATCACCTTTTACAGCCTGATTTTTCTGCAAAAACACACACGGGGATGACGGTTTATTTCTTCAAACTCCCTGAAATAAGTTCATGCAAGAGATACTGTACAAAACCATCTTGGAACATAGGAAACCATTTCTGCATTTACATCATTATTCTGTTATTGGAAACAGATAAAAAAAAGCCAAAGAAATTGAGCCTAGGCCAGGATTCTGCAAGGACCACAAAGTACAGTAACATCTTTCAAGTAATCAGTGGATGAACATGCTTCGGGGGGGGGGGGCATTTGGACCATGGGAAACCCAGCCAATGCCGATAGGGATATCAGAACAACTAACCTTTTTATCTTTGTCTTCATCCATTTTTAAGGCACTCTCAGAAGCTTTTTTCATTTTGAGGAGTTCTTCTTGAGACTTATGATATTGATGAAGTAGTCCTTTGATTTCTTCTTCCTTGGCTTGGAGAAGAGCTTGGAGGTTCTCCTTCTCCCCTTTCACTTGGGAGATCTCCTTCCTCAACTGTGCAAGATTGGCAGACAAAGTATCCTTTTCTTTCAGCAGATCCTTCAGTTTGGAGGACAAGGAGTTGACTTCGTTTTCTGAAGAAGTCCGAAGCTCTTCATACAATACTCTAGGCACCATGGCTTCACACACTGCAGCTTCTTCTTCTAACAACTCCTTCTGCAGACGCTGCACTTCACTCTCCTTATGAAGAATCTGCTCTTTGAGTGCATTTATTTCTTCTTCCATTTCCTTCACCGAGGTCTGGAGAGCAGTAACTACTTGAAGATGTTCTGTGATGGAGACAGAATTCTTCTTTTGAGTGTCAACCAAGTTTTGGAGTTGTGTCATTTCACTTAACACGTTTGTGTACTGTGTCTTCATTTCCAACAAAGCATGTTCAGCTTGCTCTCTCTGTGAGACGGTGACCTCCATTAGCTTCTCATATTCCTCCAGAGGTATGTATCCTGAACTCAGATCTTCTGGAGTGCTTTTCTTCCTGCAATCTTCAAGTTCTGCCTGGGCTTCTTTGTACATTTGAGAAAGTTCACTAACCTGCCTGTTGAGTTCGTTTATCGTTTGGTTCTTTGCATCCTTCACCTCTTCAGCTTCATCACTCTGCCCTAATTCTATCTGAGCCTTCAGTCTGTCTTGAAGCTTTTTGATATTTTCCTGTCCTTCCTTGTATTTCTCAATTAGCAACACCTTCTCCTGGTTGATATTTTCAATAACTGAACAATAAGACTTTTTCATCTCCTCACATTCCTCCACAGACATTATACCAGCTGCATTTCTCTCCCTTTCTTCCAGCTTTATTTCTAGTTCCTTCACCTTCACTTTCAGCATTTCATCATCTTCTTGAGCTTTCTTCAGCTTCTCCTTCAGTAGCTCAACTTCTTCACAGGTTGTTTTGACCTCCTGCAGTTCAGGCTCTTTGCTTTCTGAAGTTACCAGGTCCAGTTTCATTTGTCTCTGGACATGCACCATCTCCTTCACTGCTTCTTCATATCTGAGTTGAGATTCTTTGAGTTTCTGACTGAGGTCAGTGCCATTCTCTGAAATTTCTGAGCTGTTTAACAAAGGACCCTCCTCCAGAACACTAGACTGAAGCTGTGACTCCAAGTGCAACCTCTTTGCTTCTGAACTATCTAGTCTCTTCTGTACTTCTTCCAAGCTTTCTTGTAACTCTTTAATTTTTAATTCATTAAGGCTTTCTCCTTCCCGAGCCTGTGCCAGAATCAGGGAAGATGTGCTTATCTCCTCGGCTGCTACTGTTGAGCCTTCACTCAGCCTATTAGTCAAAGCATCAAATTCTGTGTGGGTGGAACAAGAAGACTCCATCGTGGTGTCTGTATCTTCTGTTTTGAAGGCTCTTGCCTGCAGAGACAGCAGAGGGCAGTATTCAACAATTATGTCTAATTCTAATGGAATCCAAGAATTCCTTCCCCATCAAGAAGACAAGGAGCTACATTTTTCTCCCCTCTTTGATCATTACTGGGTCAACATTTGATTTCCATTCAACCAGCAAACCTCTCCCTCCACCCCTCCGCTTCTGCCAGAAGGATGATGATGTGGTATGGCTGGTCCCAAGAGTTCCCATTTCCAATGCAGTCTGGATTGTATTTCTGATTTCAGAATACTGACGATAACGATACTGGCTGCATAAACCACAAATAAAAAAAAATAAAAAAAAATGAGGACACAGAAGAGGGGATGGGAATCTGAATGTGTTCCAGGTGATGTCATGGTGGGCTTTTAGTAAGGCTAAGTCACATACCCCAAGACACAAAAACACATATATCCATCCGCCCTGTGTTTCTCCATGAAGGAGTAGAGAGAAGCAATATATCTGCTAGTGCATAGAAAGAAAACAAATGTGTAGATGCCAAAGCAGAGGACCAGGTTTCTCCCACTGGATCTTGCATGGAGCACTTATCTCCATGTTGCTAAAGGGGAAGAGATGTTGCTTCTGCTTGGTCTAACAGAGGAAAATGCTTTTCTCTTTGCAGAGCAGGACAGAAAATGATGATTTTCAAGCTACTTGCTTCATGGAGAAAAATGCTTCCTCTGTAAGAGCAAGTAAGCATCCATTTCAGGGGTGAAATTCAGCAGCTTCTGACGAACCGGTAGCGGAAATTTTGAGTAGTTCAGAGAACCGGCAAATACCACCTCTGGTTGGCCCCAGAGTAGGGTGGGAATGGAGATTTTGCAATATCCTTCCCCCAGGAGTGGGAAGGAAATGTGGATTTTGCAGTATCCTTCCCCTGGAGTGGGGAGGGAATGGAGATTTTGCAGTATCCTTCCCCTGCCATGCCCACCAAGCCACGCCCACAGACCCTGTAGGGAAAATTTGAATTTCACCCCTGATCCATTTGCTCTCCACTTGCAGTTGCACAGAGAATGGCAGAGTTGAGCCAGTGTGGGTAGTAATAAAGGTGTCAATATGGACTGGAGAGATCCAAGTTCAAGCCCAAGCCCAACCTCAGCCAAGGAAGCTCACTGGATGATTTTTGAGCCAAACAGTCTCTCTCTCAGCTCTTTGTTGTTGTAAGGGCAATATGAAGGGAGATTCTCATCCAAGCTACCTTCTGCTTTTCAGAAAGGAAAGGGTAACATAAATCATATACACAAATAAGCCATAATTGTGGGTTATTTTTCAGGGAGAAAGTGGGGGCTTTACTAGAGAAACTCTGATTTGGCTTTCATTTGTTGTATGGACCAACTGATGGATCAGACATTTCCAATCCCATATAATTTCTTGAATCAGCTGCACAAACTCATTTTGTATCCTTCAGATTTCAGTATAATATTTTTTCATTGCAGTACTGACATCCTTTGTTAAAGATACCAGTGCTGTTTTGTGCTACTAGAAGCTATTCCTGAACACATACCTGAAGTTTTTCTTGCAATTTCTTATTTTGTAATGTTAAAGAAGCAACTTTTCCTTGCAACATCAGGAGCAAATCTTGCTGTTCTGTTTCTGAACTCACATCCGATAGACTATTAGCACCTTTAAAAAAGAAAAGGGAAAGAACAAGAAAAAAAAAGGCACATTTATGATTTGAATATTCAATGCAGCTACAATTCTATAACTTCTACTTAGCAAACCTTCAAAATGAAAATAGACAATGATCTTTTACTAGCTAGCCAGTTTTGGCAAAACCTCATGAAAATCTGACTTTTAAAACTGTTTGGCAGTTAGAGCTTCTGGAAAGTATTTTAATGAACTATGTGAATCTGGAAATCTACGAACACTTATCACTACCAAAAAATTCTAGAAAAGGAAACTCGGGTAAAACAACAGGTTGTTGGTAGATTTGCAGCTAAGCTAAGAGAGGGCATGCTAGATTGGAATTTAGATCAAGTACCAAATTATAACATAAAATTATGACAGGAGCAAATTATGAATGCACGGGGAGTGATCATATTAATGGCATTTAGTCTGCTTAATTTTAATTTAAACTAAATGATATAAATTAAAAATCAGAACAATTTTAGTTTTAGTATTTTGATTCCAGGACCTCTACTATTTCTTCTACAAACTCAATTGTTTAACAGTCCTTGGTTGGGAGGGCGCAATCAGTGACATTAAGGAATTCAAACAGGGGAGAGTCCAAGAACCAAACCAACTTAAAGCAATAAAGCATAGGGGGAAATAATGGAATCCCTTCCATAGAGTTGTCTTGACAAAAGGAGCCAACCCAAACAGTACCTTCTTGCAGAGAAGCGGCAAACTTTAATTCTACTATTGCCGTAGCACATGATGTACAGTAACAATATTAAGAGTTCAGTTTTTAGAAGGAAACTTTTACAATAGAAAGAGATGGAGAAAATCATCTTCACACCTTTCCTTCATCTTACCTGCAGTGCTCTCACTTAACCCATCTTTGCAATCAGAGTGAATAGCACTGGTGTCTTCCTGTTGAAAGACAAATATAAACCATGATTGGATTAAAAACAAGAATCAAGTCCCACCAAACTACTCATTAATAAGCTCAAATATCTTTCAAGTGGAATGCTCCACTTGAAATAAACAACCATAACTTTAAAACCATCTTTCAACAATAATTGGCAGATGTTTGACTGACTACATCTACACATGTCTGCATATCATAAACTGTTCGCTATAATTTAGTTGCTGGTTTTATTTATTTAAAGTTTATGTACCATTTCAGTCTTAGACGTCTCTAAGCAGCTTACATTCCGATACCATAAGGAAAGGTTAAATAACTATAAATGGACTCAAAACAAACAATTATTATAACAATAATTACTTTCACATTTTTCATCATGCTTTAGTAACAACTCTCAGTTAATAACCAATCACCTACTACAGGATGGGGATTCACTGTTCTACCACTCCTAAACTTTCCAAAATAGCCAGTCTTAGAGATTTAGCAGGTGCTCAGCAGGGTTGGTGCTAATCTGACTTTGGGAGAAGCACAGTTCCAAAGGAGGGAGGCAGCAGTGCAAAAAATATAAAGTATCTTGGTGACCTCTGCAGAGTCTTAGCATCAGACCCGCTGCAGAGGCTCAAAGAATAACTTCCCTACTAGATCTTATTGGTCCTTATCCTGGTCCTGGTCATTTAGAGGTTTAACGATGACAACCAGCACCCTAATTTACAACTAGAAGCAAAGCAGTGGCCAATGGAGTTCTTGGAACCGCTGTTGCATTGGTAAATGGGGTGGGCGGGCCGTTCTTATGTACTTGAGCTGCTGTGTTCCGATTTTGACAAGTTATCTTGGATATTTGGTACAGAAAGTTGGGGTAGAAGTGCTTTCAATAAATAACGACAAAAATTGGCAAGGAAACGTGTCAAAGAAAACGAAGAAAGTGTAAAATTCATTGCTTAATAAGTAACATTATTTAGACAAAATGTCACTTTAAAATTTTTTTATTTTCACTGCTGGAGGAAATATGCTAGCCAAAGTAATCTTAAAAGCCAGCTGATTAAAACACTTGAGACGCTCCTTGCTCTTAGCTAAGCCACGTGTTGTGAAGTCACTTGGATTTGTGCAGTGGATGTTATCATTAGTGCCCCTTTGAAGGAAATTCCATTAGCCCATTTGATGTGTGGCCATCCTCCCACAAGTAATCTCCCATTGTAGCCTTAAGTGACTCATTTAACTTCATGGACAGGTAACATTTCAGAGTCTAGCAGAAGCTGGAATTCTCTACTTTTATCTATTTCTGTCCATGCGCCTTGCACAACAGCAAACTTCTCCCCAACTTGAGCTAATTAAATACTGTGTCACATCGCTCAATCCCCTACAACAGCATTCCACAATCAGGTCTTCCTCAAATATGCTGAGCATACAACTCATTCCTAGGGGGCAACCAATATATCTGGAAAGCCCAATAGGAGAGGCTGTCCTACAAATAGGGCAATGTTCATTTCATTTCATTTCAAGCAAGACTGGAAAACAACAACAACAACAACCAGTATACCTTGGATCCTCGTTGGGCGAAGAGCTGGCTTTTCCCAGATGCTGGGGTTGCATGTGATGAAGGACGGTCAGCAAGCTGGAAGAGATGGATGCATTTTAGGGACACAAATTTCCTCTTGCTCACAGAAGTCATCATTCTCTGTTAGTTGGAGATAAGCAGGACTACACAGCCCTCATTGTTTGTCGGCAGCAGGCATGCAGTCAAACAATCGCCCGAGCAACCACTCGGTTTAATATTAAACTTTTGGTTAAAATGCCATGGGCTCCCATGTGCAAAGCTGCTTATGCATGTCTAAGAACAAACTTCAGCTGATAGTTAAAAGGCAAGCCAACAGCCTCGGAGGTCACTCTTATAAGCTCCCGTAGTCTAAACTTAGGTTCTTGTCCCATCTCAACTGCTCTCTCTCTCTGCAAAGTGGCAATTAATATGTGATTTCCCCCCCCAACAACAGACCGTCCTATTTCTATTCTGATGAGAATTCACTCATGATACATGAGACTCACATATTTAAAAAGAGAGAGAAAGAGAGAGAGAGAGAGAGAGAGAGAGAGGGATTTGCACCAAGCAAATTTAACCAGATCAGTTCCCAACAGGACATTCCTCCACCACCCCTCCCTCTCTATACATAGCAACCCGTTCAAGCTGGACTTGGTTGTTTACCTGGATAGGGCTGATGGGAGGAGGTGGAGGGGCTTTGCGTTTTTTTGGAGTTCCACTTCTTTCTGAACTTAATTTAGAGACTTGATCATGCTGGAAGTTTCACAGGCCAGAAAAGGGAGGTCTGTTAGTTTGTTAGTAAGGATTGTGTTAAAAAAGTTATTCAACGACATTAAAAACGCACACACATTCACGCCTTGCCTTACTGCTGTGAGGATGTGACACATGCTTAAGCATGAGCTCATCCTGCTTCCTTTTTTTAATTCAGGCCTCTGTACATTTCGATGAAGTCAATAAAGGCACACCCCTCCCTACTGAGCCATGTTTTCTTCAGAGGCTATTTATTCACAGCCTCGAGCCATTTGTCAAACCTCCTGATCCCTGCCTTGTCTGTCTCAGGACAGACAGAAAGAGACACAGACAGACTATATCCTCTCAATCCTATTCCTGAGCCTTTTTCTTTTTCTTTTTTTTTTTTGGAGTCTCTTGGATCATTCCGCTTTTATATATATCTATATCTATGCAAAATATGTAACTGAACATTCTGCAAGCCAAATAATCAGTATCACCCACAATCTTCTTCCGTGTCTGCCTACCTGCCTTCCAAACCTTTTGTAAATTTGGAATCCACAAAATAGGAACGGAGGAACTCAACATAGCAAACCAATAATTTATAACTGCAACAATTGGATGTAACTGATACCAGCCCTACTTTAGAAGCCGTACATGACTTTCAAAGGAAACAGGACCATTTTATGCAACTTCTTACAATTGGCCAAAGACGTCCCTGAAAGCCAATAAAGCTTGAGCAGCTACTTCCGAATTTTAGGCATGTTACATTGAAATGGTTTCTAAGCATCGTTAAGCCAAGTAGATTATCGTTTATTTGTTATGTGAACAAGTCAGGGGTGGGTTCCAACTTACCTCGCTGCCGGTTCGCTCCCTCCCGTGCTGCGTGGGCGTGCCTCGTGGGCGCACGCACGCGCAGTAACGAAAAATCCGAAAGGAAAAAAAAGCCAAAAACAAGATGGCAACCGCATGCACAGTGCTGGAACTCGGCTTCTGTGCATGCTCAGAAGAAGAAAAAAAATAAAATAAAAAATTCAAAATAAATAAATAAAACAAATTTTTCAGAAAAAAGATGGTGGCGCCCACAGACCGGCACCGACCGAACCGGATCGGTGACGTCATCGTGACGTCACCAGTGGGTCGCTACCGGTTTGGGCGAACCAGTCTGAACAGGGAGGAACCCACCCCTGGAACAAGTATGAAACTCCCATTCTGCTTCCTCCTCCAGCTTGACTGCAAGGAGATTAGAACATGTTTTTTCCAACTTTATTACAAGGAGGTCCGAAAATGTTCAAATAGGTTAAAACGGCCTTCTTCAAAAGGATGCCTTCTACATATCCTGAGTCTTCCACAAAACTTTCACAGTGTGGAAAATCTACAACAGGGGTCCTCAAACTTGGCAACTTTAAGATTTGTGGATTTCAACTCCCAGAATTCTCCAGCCAGCTATGCTGGCTGGAGAATTCTGGGAGTTGAAGTCCACAAGTCTTAAAGTTGTCAAGTTTGAAGACCTCTGATCTACAATAAGGATCTTCCAGCTGCAAAAGATGGTTAAATGCCTAGACTGCTTCTTTTGGCAGTTCCAGTGGAACTGTCCAGTTTGAATCAGAGATGGGAGACTCACACAATTGTTTAACACACACGTTGGATAAATTTCCAAAAGCTCTATAAAACGACAAATAATTTTTCATCATTATTTTAATTGTAAGGCATTTGTTTATGCTAAATATAAAGTTTATCTTTATTAAGCCACTCTCTATTTTTCTTTCTTTTTTACCTGCTTTGACTTGATTGGTGACTTGGCATCTGGAGAAAAGAAAGACTGCATTTAAGTTGATTGAGATAGCTAAGACACATAAACCAACACCCTAAGCTTAGCATTATTTTAGTCCTGATTTCAGTATAACTTGAGGTGCAAATGGACACGTTTGGAGTTGGGGGTCCATAGGATATGTTCAAAAAAGTCAAGATGGAAGCTACAGAGGTGCAATGCATATATAAAGCAGGCAGAACTTCAACTTTATTGTTTCTCCTTGACTATTTTTTAACCATATCATATATTCCACCTGTTTGGAATCACATCGTTAATTTATACCAGATGTGTAAGTAATCCTACTTACATTTATATTTTCAAGCCTTGACTATTTTATTATGCACACTGAGAGTGTGAAGGAAGAAGCAATCCAAGTATAACACCAGACACACACCGTACTCCATGGCACTTAATTACTCCGCTGTACACAAAGAAGATTTATGTAGATACATAAGATGGCTGAGTCAGCATCTTTTCTTCTGTCAGACAGACTAACAAGGTGGGGGGTTTTTTGAAAAAAAAAAAAAAACAGCTGAAGTTTATCTGCAGATGCAGAGCTACCCCAGCTTAAACAGACTTTAAAAGCACAGTACAAAAAAGAAAACGAGACATCCTCAATTGGCCTATTAAATATTCAAAACATTGATTTTTTTGGGGGGGGGAAGAACCCCTCTCCAACAGGAAGGAGGAGGAATGGGTCAGAAGAATTAGAAAAGGGTGGAGGGAACGAAGAAGCAGACAGATTAAAAGCTGAAAGAGCCATCTTTTAGAGAGAGGGGAGGGGGGAAGGTACATAACAAAGCATGTTCACTAGACATAAAATCTTCATAGATATAACCATTGTTTTCACAGTCGTTAAGATTACAATTTGGGTGCTTGGCAACTGGCTTGCAATTACAACAATGCAAGCAGCATCCTGTGGTCAAGGGTTTGCCATTTGTGACCTTTAATGCTGGTCTTTGACTAGCGGTCAGTGGGGAAGCCAGCAGAAGTTCATAAGTGGTGATCACAGTGGGACTGAATACATCACTTATATGGCCTCGTTTGTATATTTTAGGAAGTATTTAAGAAGAGTGCACATACCAGCATCTTGAACCATTTTGGATTGAAGGAGACTCTGAATTCCTGTATTTTCAGAAAGCATGGAGTAATGTAGGGCATTGTGTCCAAGTGCATCTGCCAAATGTATATCTGCCCCTTTTTGGATCAGGATTTCCGCAATGCTCAGGTTTCCAGCTTCACAGGCCAGCATCAAAGCAGTTCTACAGAAATAAAGAAGACTAACCATGAAGGGGAGCATGAGCCTGTGGCAAGGTGATACTGCCCCAGAGTAACTAAAGATATGTCTAGGCTGATATTATATTATATTCCTGTATTTTTTGATGAAAGATCATTAGGAAATCTCATGGCTGCTATAGGATAAACTGGGAAACCAAAATAAGCAAGAGAACATGGCAAAACATTTCCGTTTTGTTGCAAATAAAATATAAAAATGACTTGGCTGAAGTCACAAGTTCAAGTGAAGGAGACTTTTGCTTGGAATCTATTTAGTTTAAAAATGTGCAGTGCCAATATTGCCTTTCTCATTTCCAACCTGGAGCCTTCCTGATGTGTTGGACTACAACTCCTATAACATGCTGGGTACAGTTAATGAAAACTGTAGTTCAATACATCTGCACAGGGAAAGGTTGCCCATTTCATGCCCACATCAGTGCCTAGTTGGACAATATCCCATACCAATCATATGTCACAACATATTTTGACATTGGCCTACTAAGTCAGGCAAAGTCCTGTCTATCTACCATTCTCTTCCCACAATGGCCAACAAGATGTCTTTCAGAAGCCCAGAGGAGAGCAAGTGAGAACCAACACTTCCCATTAACATGTCTCAACAACTACTGTCTAGAAGCATGCTGGAACAGGGGATTATAATGTATATGCCATGATTATCAGCAATTAACAACCTTTATCCTCCGTCTACAGATTTTTGGCACCGTGTAGCTTTGTATACTTTGTGTCTGATGATAGAAACCAGAGAGAAAGAACATGGATAGCTACGACAAGCTGAAACATTTTCCATACACAGGCTATGAGAAAATGTTTCTTGTGTATTTCACTAGGGAAGTTGTACCTTATATAAAACACAATGTACTACTTCATGTATCTTTAATAATTATAAATATATGTTGTTTAATTACATTGAAGCCTCAGGAGAAGCTTCAATGGGCGAACTGAGGGAATATCAGTATTTTTCTCACAGCAAAAGAGTAAGATCTCCTTCCTTCTTGATTAAGGACATTGGCAAATATTTGGAAACAATACGAATTTATCTCTTAAGGTTGATTCTCATGTAAATCTGATAAATACTATTTGTCTTTTAATTTCAATCCTACTCTAGAAAAAAAAATATTCTGATGGAGTGACTAGGAGCCACAGACTGCTAGTTACTGCTAAAGAAGATGGGGAACATGCCATTTAACCCTACCTTCCATTTTTGTCCCGGGAATTGACATCTGCCCCATGGTCTAGAAGGTATTTGCATACTTCAGAGTGACCGTTTTGTACTGTCAGGAAGAAAGGCGTATTTCCATCCTGGAGAAAATATTGAAACAAATTATAACCTATTAATTATTCAATTGAACTCAAAGAATTCAGCACATTTAAGAGCCGCGGTGGCGCAGTGGTTAGAGTGCAGTACTGCAGGCTACTTCTGCTGATCACTGGTTGCCAGCAGTTTGGCAGATCGAATCTCACCCGGCTCAAGGTTGACTCAGCCTTCCATCCTTCCGAGGTGGGTAAAATGAGGACCCAGGTTGTTGGGGGCAATATGCTGACTCTGTAAACCGCTTAGAGAGGGCTGTAAAAGCACTATGAAGCAGTATATAAGTCTAAGTGCTATTGCTATTGCTATTTATAGCAAGATGTTCACCACAGATGTTGGAAACATCCAGAAAATAATCTTTATTTAGAAGCTAGCTGTGCAGAAACTCTACATACTTCATCAGTTATCAAAAGTCTAGTGTAGAAGTGGTCCTGCTGCCACATGTCATGTGCAACCTTCAGCCCTAGGGTTACATATGGTCCTGAACCCTTCACTTGCTATCTTCAGAAAGCCTCTTGACTGCAGAAAAAAATGGCATAGGTTTTTTTTTTTGTCATTTTGAGTATATATTACCACTGTAGCCTAACCCCTAAAATAGATGTGTTACTTTAAAAAACAAACCAAGAAGCATTCCAATAAAAAACCCAGAGCAAAATGAAAAATCTTGTCCATGATATACAGCTTTATAATCTTATCTCAGTGACCTTTTGTACCCAAATGTTACATACCTTCCTTGCAATGAAATCTATCCTACCCATTGTCATAGAATTGTTACCCATCCTACAGTAATATGCATGGAAACATCCAATCAATTCAGGTATTGTGTATATTTAGTGTTATTTTTGGAGATCATGGGGGGAAGGAAGAGTGTAACTCCATAGTCTAATTTTTAGCTTGGTCTTATCTGATAAGTTTCCCATCCAGGTACTAACCAGGTTTGCTCCTGCTTATCTTCAAACTAGACAAGTTGACCAAGTGTTGTCATCTACTGAACCTAAGCAGAACCTCCAAGCAGCTCCTGCTGCTCTCATGCTCATGGGACTGGTGTATATAACTTGAAACTCAACAAAACAACCACCCAGTTACTGGATTGAAAGGTAATACTAAAGCACAGGTGTCAAACTCGCCGCATCACATTGCCGTCACGTGATGTTTTGTGACATTTTTCCCATTCGCGGAGCTGGCGTGGGCGTAGCCTGCACGTAACATATCTGGCCCGCGGGCCGCCAGTTTGACACCCCTGTACTAAAGGAAAAGTTGTGTGAGATTGTCATTATTGTTGTTCTTTATGCATAAAGGTATGGTTGGAAAGAACTGGCAGTCCAGCTTTGCTCGAAAGCTAATTTCAACCTTCTTTCTCTGAATGGAGTTGAATGGATTGCTTTACATAAAACAAGAAAGAAAAGTGAACCAAGAAGTTTAATGAAGCTAGATAGCTCAGACATGGAATAAGAACACCATAAATAAAGAAGTTACAATGGCAATAGTCATCAGATGGAAATAAATATGACCCATGACTGCCAGTTGTTATACAGCATCAAACTTGCCTCTCATTATGAAACTATTGCAATGTTATCCTTTTAATACTTGGATGAACATTTCTCATTAATGCCTTCTGAATTTCTGATCCTGGTGCAGAACTAGATACCAAAGTAAAAGCTAGCTGACACTTTATATAGCAGATGGCTTTTTTTTTACTGCATGCTTTCTCATTAATAACAGCACTTCTGAAAGTGAAATGAGTGGGTATAAATATCTATGTTGGGATATCTTCAACTGCACATGCCTCTTTGGCTCCTTTGCTGCAAAATTATTAAAAAACAGTAGAATAAGGAACGCCAAACAAAATTGCTGACTAGATTTTAATAATATTTCAGGAACTGAAAGACACTTAAAAGCTTAAAAGGATAAAGGAATTGCCAATGAAATCATAATTACATACCACATCTTTGATGTTAATTGGACACTTGTGCTCACACAGGTGCTGAGTTGTTTGAAGGCAGCCATAGGCAGCTTAAGGGGAAAAAAAGAATTGCAATTTTAGAAAATCTTCAGTATATACTCTTAAAACTCTCCTGTTTGTCAGTTTGTAACTTTCAATTGAGCAAAACAGTGTGTCATAGGGCAACATTTTTTTAAACCAATGCACCTCAAATGGGCTAACTTAAAAAATGTGTCCAAAATCCGGGACCTGTAATTCCTATAGGATTAAAATTTGGAGAAATTTTGGCTGTTTCAGCACCATTGCATTTCAGCTATCAGTCACAGCCATATGATAATCATTTCCAATGCTCCCTGCCTGCTTCTCACAAGGAAATTCAACAGGGAAGTCAGCAGAAAGTTGGAAGTCGCTCCCATTTCCACAGCTTTCTTGCCCATCTGTTGTCATTTTGCTTGTCTGTTTAGGTGAAGAAGTATCTCTGAAACAATGACCCAATGGGTCGTCTCGTTCTTTTTTAAAGCCCTTTTAGAAGGTCACTTCAGTGTGGAGCTGCACCAGGTGACTATATTTATCACATTTTCATGGGCTAGACCATAATTTGTTGCTAGAACTATGCAGTGCTTCAGATTTGAAGTCAAAAGGGTGCTTCAGAGCATGTACAGAGGTGGTATCCAACCGGTTCTATCCGGTTAGGGCGAACCGGTAGCGCTGACTGCGGGTGGGCCCGCCCGGACGTAATGACGTCCCATTTATCCACGTTTTCGAGGCTGTGCGCATGCGCAGCAGGCTATGCGTATGCGCGGAGGTGGCACGTGAGAGCGAAACAAGTGTGCACGCGCGCTCACATTTGCGAACTGGTAGGGAAGGTAAGTGAATACCACCCCTGAGCATGTAGCACATTAATGTAGCAGCCTCATGTTTTCCCAGGATCGTGCAACTATAACGGCAATCACATGATTGAAGGACACTGCAAAGGTTGTTAAGTGGACCACAAAGGTCAATAAATTTAATAAATAAATAACATTATCTTTTCAGCATCATTGTTATTTTAGTCCTTCACAAATGGTCAGTAAGTGAGGACTACCTCTATCAGGTTCCATTGGATATTTACTCAGCAAAGCTCATTCAACCATGTCTTTACTATGGGAATATAAAGAAAGCAGTTAAAATAATTAGTGACCTGATGTAATCAATTCAGTCTTACCCTTCTTGTTTGTCAAAGTTCTTACTGAACTTTAAGCAGAAGGCACAAATTATACTAGATTTACGTTAATGGATGGAAGCAAGATGATTATGTAATACCTGCATAGTGTAAAGCGGTTTTTCCCGAGCTATCTGTGTTCTCTGCTGGACATTTGGACTGTAGAATGAGAAAAAAGAACCCATAATAAAATACAGAACATGAAGGATTTTGAAAGGTAAATTGCAATACTGTATGGGAATAAAGTTTTTGGTGTGAATATCAAACTAGTTTTGAGAGTTATCCAGAATTAACTAGATGTTCAGGACAAAATTAATCTGAATGTTTTTAGAAAGGGATTCAATCTATTTTGCAAACTTGATCATCCAACACTGCTTAGTTGCAAGACTGCAAGAGGTGAAGACATTTGCTTTTGACTGGTTGAAACTTAGAAAGGACATGTCAAAAACAGATGTGAGCAATTAAGATATTACTAAATGTTTAACAAAAGAAAAAGGTTTATCTCTGACTGAAAAATCCATTTAGATTTCCAGCAAAAGAAAAATAAATGGACAAATGGTGTTGTCAGAGATTTCGGTTCTCTTAGGAAGTCTACAGTCTTTCTAATTTAACTGGTTTGTTCCAGCATGCTTTTAGATTGGACTCGCTACAGTGCTGGAATTTCCTGAAGATTTCTTATCTGAGTGCTAACCAAGTTCATGCCTGCTTAACATCTGAGCACAATGTCAGTTCTGAACTTAGTAGGTGGTTTTATGCCCCCTGTATATCAGTCCTACCCAAAAATGCTGACTAAAGACTACGGTGACTCTACTGAATTAGAAAGGAGGGCAGATATTACAACATTAGACAGAGGACTGAACTCCATTCACAGGAGACAATATATTGGATTTTTAGAGAGTGCCCTTCTCTCCATCTCATTCTGTAGTGTACCACTTTGGGAAAAAAGTGGAAAACTGTATAGAAATCTGATACCAACATCTAATTGCATGGGTCTATACCAGAATCCAGCCAAGAAGATTTTCCCACCCTATTGTAAAAATAAAGAGGTTGCTTCATGGCTTAAGCTTTGCTATCAGATGTGAAGAAACTGGACAACCAATACTTTCAACTAACAAATCTAGCACTTTCCACAACAAACAATTTATTTAAGGCAATTACAGCTCTTCTTATTCTCTAGCCTGACATCAAATAATTCTTGTCAGATGTTAAAAGTCAACATTTACCACTCCCAGTACATGCAATTATATGGCATTTTATGTGAATTGTACCCACTAGATCATACAAGCAAGAAGAAAATGTAGAGCAGGCATGTTAGTGAAGCACCATTAAACTGTGGTGCAAAGGAAAGCAGCAAACAACCATATAATCTAAGGATCACAAGCTCTGGACTTAAAACAATTTAGTGATTTAGATGGACCCTGTTGGAAACTCTTAAATCCATTTAATTGGCTACTTACAGAGAGAAGCTTAATGTAGGCTGGCATTTAATCAGAAAACCAGAAGTGTTGGCGGAGGGGGGGGGAGGAAATAAAGCACCTCACCTGAAGAAGTCTCTTGACGCAGTCAACATGGTTATTCTTGGCCGCAAGATGCAAAGCATTGTGCCCTATGTAAATATTTCATAATTATTTCAGGCCCACTGAAAACAGCACTAAAAATCAAATGAATATTGTTCAAAACCTTAGCTTGAAGTACTAAGTGGGTATGTCTTTAGATTCAAAAATCAGAAGCATACTGATGAAATATACGTAATCTACCTATCTACTTATCTACTTATCTACCCATCCATCCATCCATCCATCCATCCATCCATCCATCCATCCATCCATCCATCCATCTCACGTTTAAACCACTCGTCTCCCTCATAGAGTTATAGGAGTGACATAAGCAGACCCAGACATAATCATGTACTAATATTCTCTTCCCTATCTCCAAGATTAACTACATGTTACCATTAAATGAGAACAAAAAATATTTGGCTTCATCCATTTGTACTTGGTTTAAACCTTGCTTAAATGCTATGTATACATCTTACAGAAAGAGATGGGCTTCAGAGAATCTGAAGGAGTGAAACCAAAGATAATTTGGCTGCCCTCAGATTTCAGTATTTGTAGAATGTGGGTTGGCTAACAGATATGTTGATTCCAGTCACAGTAATCATAAGCTGCATTTAGTTTCTTCATTAGATGTATATGGCCATCCATCTCAACCACATGATTCTTGGTGGCTCGCAATATTAAAAATAATAAAGCCACATAAAAAAAAATCACATAAAGTATATAGCCTGCCAAGAAAAAACTACAAAAACATCATACAATCGACATAACCAGAAACATCATACAGTCAACACAATTAGATGATGGGCTCCACCAGAAATCCAGGGCCCCGGGTTCAAGCACAGAACCAAGTCATCAAGGCTTTAAGGTTGGACCATTCTAATCTCCAGAAAGTTCCGTTGGCTTACCTGAACGGTCTTCTCTGTGCGCTGCTACGAGAGTCAAAGTAATGGGTTAATCTCGGTCAGTTAAGTGAGGACTGAGTTGTTATTTTTTTCTTTTTTTGAAGCACGCCCTCTCACTTCCGCTGAGAAGCCCGCCAGTTTCAAAACTCAGTCGGTAAGAACAGGACATGTTTTTATTGTGCTCCTGCCATCTGAATTTTCCTGGTTACTTGGACTCTTGTAAGCTTCGTGATTATACGCAGCGCACAGAGAAGACCGTTCAGGTAAGCCAACGGAACTTCTCCTGTGCACTGCTACGAGAGTCCAAGTAATGGGATATACCCAAGCCTAAGCATCAAGGGAGGGAGAAGGCCGGTCCAGAGATGATGCCGTAGAACAGACCCTCTGAAGGACCCTCCTGCCAAAGGCCGCCTCGGCGGAGGCGAAAGAGTCCAGTTTATAGTTTTTGACGAAAGAGGAAGGTGTGGCCCAGGTGGCAGCCTTACAAATATCTTCTATCGACGCCTGCGTTGCCCAAGCCGCGGAAGTGGCCGCATTGCAAGTAGAGTGAGCAGTTACCTGGGATGGAACCGGTCTTGCCTGAGTCTCGTAGGCCCGGGCAATGCAAGCCTTGATCCAACGACTAAGAGTCTGCGATGACACTTTACGTCCCATGGACGCTGGCTGGAACGCCACGAAGAGCGCCTCCGAATGATGAAAGGAAGCAGTCCTTTTTATATAAATGCAAAGGGCTCTCCTGACATCGAGCTTATGCCAACGGCGCTCCAGAGGATGACGGGGGCTAGGGCAGAAATCCGGGAGAACCACCTCCTGGGCACGATGAAACCAAGTATTCACCTTCGGGAGAAAAGAGGGATCCATACGGAGGACCACTCTGTCAGGATGGAAATGACACAAATCCTCCCGTACCGAAAGGGCAGCCAGCTCGGAAACTCTTCTGGCCGAAGTGACCGCGACCAGGAACGCCGTTTTTAAGGAAAGAAACCGGAGAGAGACCGTACAGAGCGGCTCGAACTGTGATGTGGTGAGCGAGTCCAGCACCAAGGAAAGATCCCAGGAGGGGTAGCGGTGCACAACCGGTGGTCTCAGGTTGGTGGCCCCCCGAAGGAAACTGCAAACGGTCGGGTGGTGGTGTAGAGATCGCAAGTGTTCCAGCTTGATGACAGTGGACAAGGCAGCAACCTGGCGGCGAAAGGTGTTAGCCGCCAGACCTCTCCTGAGTCCCGACTGAAGAAACATGAGGACCTGTTTGAGAACCGGAGATAGGGGATTGAACCCTGACTGGCGACAGAAGGAACAGTAGGCCGTCCATGTGGAATCATAGATGCGGCGTGTCGACTCCCGTCAAGACGCCTAGATGGTGGCTATGACATCCTCAGGCAAACTATCCACCCTCAGGAGGTCCCCCTCAAGTGCCAGACGGTCAGAAGTTCCACCAGGTCCGCATACCAAGGCCGGCGAGGCCAATGGGGAGCTACGAGAAGAATTTCCGCCCCTTCTGCCATCAGCTTGCGAAGTACTCGCGGAATGAGGGGGAGCGGTGGAAACGCGTATAACAGACCCTGGGGCCAGGGACTGTGGAGGGCATCGACCCCTTCCGCTCCCGGGGTTGGAAACCTGGTGTAGAATCCGGGGGGGGGCGTGTCGGTGGGGTTGGCGAACAAGTCCACCTGAGGTTGACTAAACCGCTGACACATCTCCCGGAATAGCGTTGGATGGAGACGCCATTCCGTCGGGTCGATGGTGGTCCGACTCAACCAGTCCGCCTGACGGTTGAGAACGCCGGAGATGTGTTCTGCTTTCAGAGACAGAGCGTGAGTCTCCGCCCAGTGACAGATGGATGCTGCCTCCCGCATAAGGCGCCTGGAACGCGTGCCCCCTTGCCGATTGATGTGTGAACGGGCCGTTACATTGTCCGTCCGAACCAGGACATGACGATCCTGTAGAGCGGATGTAAAACTGTGTAGCGCTCGTGCCACCGCTCTCAGTTCCAACAGATTGATGTTGGGATCGGCTAGATCCGCCGGAGACCAGCGCCCCTGGGCCAAGTGAGACTGCATGTGGGCGCCCCACCCGAACAAGCTGGCATCCGTGGGGATGGTCACCCGGGTGGGCTCCCGGAAGGAGCACCCCAGTAGGGCTGGAGAAGACCACCAGACCAGGGAGCGGAGGACCTCCGGTGTGACTGTGACTAGTGAGTTGGAATGGCTGGTGCCCCGCCGTTGAAACGGGAGAAGGCTCCACTGCAGCAGTCGAGCGTGAAACCGCGCCCAAGGGACTATGCCTATGCAAGGTATCAGCTTGCCCAGGAGTTTGGAGAGAACGGAGACGGGAACCCGAGGCCGTTGACGAATCATCTCTAAAATGGAGAGAATGCTGTCCCTGCGGTCTGGCGACAGGAACACCTCGCAGGTCTCGGTGTCTATGATGGCGCCGAGGTGGAGCAGAGAAGTGGTAGGTGTCAGATGGCTTTTGGCCAGGTTTACTGAAAAACCATGGGCCTGCAGTGTGCAGATTGTGAGACGGAGATTGGTGCGAGCCCTTTGGGGCGTTGTCGATTGGATGAGGATGTCGTCCAAATAGCATTGAAGACGAATTGGACGAGCTCGGAGGGAAGCAGCAACCACCTCTAACAGCTTGGTGAATGTCCGGGGTGCCGACGATAGGCCAAACGGAAGCGCTCGGTACTGGTAGTGGGACCCGTTGAAATAGAACCTCAAGAACCTGCGGTGGGAAGGGCAAATGGGAACATGGAGGTACGCCTCCTGCAGGTCGATAGAGGTGAGCCAATCTCGATGTCTGATGCACCCCAGGATGGATTTGAGGGAGTGCATCTTGAACCTCTTGTACGCTATGTACAAATTGAGCTGCCTCAGATTGAGTATTGCTCTCCACCCCCCCACCCCCCCGAGGTGGGAACCAGGAA
>QLTV01003687.1:151689-176097 GCA_003457575.1 Thermophis baileyi | reverse complement strand
CCAACTCTAACCTGAGGCCGAAGCGGATGGTCCGTATGGCCCAGACATCCGAAGACGTTCTCTCCCATTGGGTGGCGAAATGCTGGAGCCGACCCCCAATGGGAAGGTCTCCGAAAGAGTCACTTATACCTCCTGAAACCCCTGGGTCCAGATCCCCTGAAGGGCCGTCTGGACTGTGAGAAGGGGCGGCTTCTGTCCCTGGCTTGAGACCTGTCCTGGCGGTCCGACCCCTGATAGTACGACCTCTGGGGCTGGGGACCCCCAAAGGAAGGCTCAGGACGAAAGGGCTGTCTTCTGAAATACAGTGTGGAACGTCTATCCGCCCGTCTGTGAACCCTGGGAAGGACTTTGCGCTTGTCTCTATCCTCCACGAGGATAGCATCCAGGGATTCGCCGAACAAACGCGTGCCGGAAAAAGGCGCTGTTGCTAGGCGCCACTTAGAACGTGCGTCAGCCTGCCAGTTGCGCAGCCACAACAAGCGACGCGAGGAGACACTCGACGCCATGGCTCGGGAAGCAAATTTAGCCGAGGTAAGCGTCGCATCCGCGGAAAACTCTGCGGCAGCCAAGCGCCTGCGCGGGAACCCCCAAATTAGCCGTAGCCTTGGCTTTGCGCAGCAAGATTTTAAATAGAGCCGGTTTAAACAAGCCAGCGAAGACTGGTTGATCTGGAATAAGGCCTTCCTCCTCCGACAGTTCCTCATCTATCACGCTACCCCCTTCGCGTAGTGATGCCCCTTCAGCATCTGAAGAATGGCAGGAATAAACCTCAGCTGCCTGGGACCAAGTCTCTATCAGCGGCCCTTGACCAGTTGCATAGACAGGGTGCTGTTGGGCCCCCATGGCAATGCCCTGAGAGTAGGCATTGGCGATCATATCCTGCACTGAGGGAGGTAGCTGCTGCCATGTATCTACCCCTTGACGGAGCCCCGCCACAGTAGGGGTGAAAGTAGCTGCAGGAGGTGTTCTAGTTACTGCCTGCGAGGTGGATGGGGAAGGAATTACCTCAGCGGCCTGGCTGGTCGTGTAGACAGCATCCCCAGCAGATAATGCCGTGTCCCTGATTGATGATCCAGAGACCAATCCCTCACATTGGCTGCGCCAGTAACCACTTGTGGAATGATAGGCCGGTTTGGAGAAGGAACAGAAGACTGAGGCACCTGAAGCAATAACGAAGGTAAAGGTAGTGCTGGCAATGGTTGGGTAGAGGCCTGTGGCTGGTCAGACAGAGCAGCTTGCTTCTGGGCCTTCTGGAATTGTTTCTCTAAAGCCCTAAGCCTGCGCTCTGCATCCTTAAGGGCAGCTGCAGAAGATGTGGACTCAGCAGCTTTCCCCTTGCCTTTGGATGAATGGCTTTTAGAAGAAGAGGCCTTTTTGTGGGCTTCAGGGAGGGATGAATGATCCCCCGCCCCATCTCCAGCTTTGTCTGCCATTAGGAAAGGAAGGCAGGCAGAGAGGCCGCTAGAATGACTGGAACAATCCAAGTCCGTAACTTCAAGGGCTGGAAACAGCTGATATTATCCTTATCAGATCAGTGAATCACTCACCCCAGCCGCTGTATTATATGAAGTAATTTGCAACAAGTCAGTAACACACTCAGGAGCCGGCAAAAGTACCTCCAAACAGGAATGTTACTGCCGGCAATGGCCACGAGGTGGAGCAATGCCCCTTAAAATGGCCACCAGCACGTGGGAGCTTCCCCATTGGCCCTCGGTAGCATGTGATACCGATCGACCAATCAGAGACCTAGTAAACGGCCGGTGACTTTCCCAAATAATCTGCCCAGCAACATAACGAAAAGCGGGCGGCCGAGAGGAAGCGACCCAGCCTGAAGCGAGCGCCGTGCTGCACAGCTGATAAGCGGTCTGGGAAAAACCCCTAAAGCACACCCGAACGTGCCTCGGAATGGCAATCCCCAAGGCCCTACCAGCCATCCGGAGCAGATCCAGCGCCGCCTCCTTGCGCGCAGCTCCAGCGCAGCAGCAATTCACCTACTGCCAAACCAGAATGGCAGATAAACCAAGAAACGGCTAAAACTGCTCCATATAAAGCCAGGTAAGAGTTGTACCCCATGAGGCAGGAACTCCAGGCTAAGGGAACTAAGTCTGTTATAGGTATAGCCCTGCAGGGCAGGGACCCCCATAGATGCCTCTGTCTCTCTCTCTCTCTCTCTCTCTCTCCCTCTGGGAGTATAGCCCCGTGGGGCAGGGACTCCAAATTTTCCTTCGTGGGGAGGCGGTTCTCGTTAGTGTGCCAACTAACCAGCCCTTCCCAAACTCATCCAAAAAATCACGAAGCTTACGAGAGTCCAAGTAACCAGGAAAATTCAGATGGTAGGAGCACAATAAAAACATGTCCTGTTCTTACCGACTGAGTTTTGAAACTGGCGGGCTTCTCAGCGGAAGTGAGAGGGCGTGCTTCAAAAAAAGAAAAAAATAACAACTCAGTCCTCACTTAACCGACCGAGATTAACCCATTACTTGGACTCTCGTAGCAGCGCACAGGAGAAGGTAATGTTCCTTCAGATGGACATGTGTCATGGCACAAATAGTTCTCCCCCTGTGCCCTTCTAAGTGATACTTCCTAGCAGATGGGACCTGGAGCAAGCCTCTCCTTTCATACCAAATAGTACTGAAAGAATCAACCAAGGAGAGATAAATTGGCAGAAGTCCTAAAAATTATGGTACATCCCAAACAAAACAAAACAAAACAAAACAAACAAAACAAAACAAGGTTGTGGGGCAGGGCAGAATACAGTTGTAGAACTCATGAGCAGGATGCATTAATAATAATAACTAAGTATAGTTCATGCCATTTCTGGTTAAGTCAACTGGGGAGCTTGAGATACTGGAAAGCTGCTATTAATCAGAATACAAATATTTACCAGAAACAGAATAATGATTTAGCACAATGCAGCCTTTCTCATTCTTGCATTCTCCAGAAGTGTTGGCTGCAACTCAAATGGTCAATTAACTGCAATGTGAACTCTAGTCTAACATACCTGTGCAGCACTAGATATGGGAATGCTGAACTTATCTCCATACATCCATATAGAGGTCCAAAACATCCATGTGTCAATTCAACCACATCCACAGACTTGCTTAACTTTGGAGTATTCAGATGTATTTCATGGGAGGCTGGCTGGAAATGAATATACCTGGAGGGTACTAGACTAAAGAAAGTAGAAGTCAACCCTTCAAGGTAGACCAGACTAAGGAACCTAAGGAACCAAACAAAGTCTAATGCTACTTTTATTATAAATTTATAGTAAATTTTATTGTACATTTATGGTAGTAAAATCTTGCAAGTCAGAATGTGCCTCTCTCTCCTTCTTTGTGTGAACTCAGAGCAGGGGTGAAATGCTCCCGGTTCCGGCATGCCTGCGGGTCGCCGGACAGCCGGTAGCGACGGAAACGGGAGACTTCGCCCACCCGCCGCCATTTGGGTTCTTTTACCCTCTGCACATGCGCAGAACGCTTTGCGCATGCACAGAGGGTAAAAGAACCCAAATGGTGGCGTCCGGGCAGGTGGGCAAAGTCTCCCGCTTCCGTCGCTACCGGCTGTCCGGCGACCCGCAGGCACGCCCGAACCGGGAGCATTTCACCCCTGACTCAGAGCTTATCTGAGATGTTTGCATACATAACAGTTCGGCCTGGGCTCAGGTTTCCTTTATCCAACTGTTGCCTTGGCAGTGATTCTTCCTTCTGTTCCTCAAAACCATTCCCTCTGCTTTTACAATAGCTATGTACCACGAAAGCAAAGAATGCCAAAGGAATATGCCCATCCACGCACATGCATGCATACAAATGTCATATCTTTTCACATTAAACAGATAATTTGAGTACCTGTTCCATCCAGAATTGTAACCTCTGCACCATGTGTAATCATAAGCCTGAGACATTCACTATATCCTTTAGAGGCAGCAAGATGGAAGCTGAAAGAAAGAATTATAATGTCTTTAGCCAGTTCCATAATAAGTGATAAGAAAATGTTGTTGGTGGATCACATTAATCTTTGCCTTAGAAAGAGTACACTATAGAACTAGATAATTGGCAAAAACTGTGGGAAAGAAATTATAGATTAACAATGTCAGCATCATATGAAGAAAATCTGTACAAAATGTTCTATAGATGGCATCTGCCGCCAGCAAGATTGGCAAGAATGTTTCCAAACATGTCACCAGTGTGTTGGAAATGCAAACAGGCACAGGGATCTTATTATCACATGTGGTGGACTTGTCCATCGGCGAAAAAATATTGGGCAAAGATAAAAGAATGGTTAGAGGAGATGGTAACACAACAAATAGACTTAAAACCAGAATTATTTTTATTAGGCATACTAACGGGGAAATACAATAAAAGAATTCAATATTTAATGTTACATGTAATAACAGCGGCTAGAATTACGTATGCACAAAATTGGAAAAATGGAAATATACCTACAGAGGAAATGGTAATGAAGAAAATATTAGAATGTGCCGAAATGGACAGGTTAACAATGGAAATTAAAGATAAAGGAGAAACAAGAGTACTACGTAATATGGGACCTATGGTATAATTGGTTAGAAAATAGATGCAAAAGTTAGAAAATTAATGATGAAGGACGATCAACAAGTTAGAAATAAATACAGGTATAAAGCTATATAGAAGACTACGTATTGTACGCAATATTAGTACCAGACTGTACGGAATTGTAAATCAAAGTATACAGAGTGATAAATGTATAGAGAATTATGTTAGAACCATAGAAAAAATAGACATAAGTATGTTGTATAATATTAAGTTTCTATTTTCTGTCTACGGATTATATTGTATGAATAAGAGAAAAATGGCCGTAATTAGGATGTATAACATCATGTATATTTAAAAAGGTGCTGATACAACCAGTATATCGCGGTTGCAAAATTGAAATTGTGATGTAAAATGAAGGAAAATGTACAATAAAAATATTAATAAAATAAAGAGTTTGCTTGAATAATATATGTATCTCCTACTTTAATTCTAAGAACTCAAGGAATTGTGCTCAGAGTAAGATGGAAATTAAATTGCAAGACGGTATTGAATGCCTCAGGGTCACCCAACACAATTCAGAGCCAAGGAGGGACGTAAATTTAGGTTTCCCCAGGCCCGGTTTGACCGACTTAACAGAATGATGCTCATAAAAAAAATCATAATTAAAAAGCTTAGAGCAGATGCCTCTCAAAAACATTCTTAGTATCCTATAATAAACACTTTTGGAAGCTTTTAGGAATAATGGCAAGCAGCTAAAGGTTTCATTAATAAAATCAGTAAAAATAAATAAACCAGTTAGTAATTTTCAGTATAACAAAGATCTGAAACTTAACTCCGATGATCTGTTAAGACCACCAACTTTGTTTATAGTCAAGGAGAGAAATTAACTCTAGGGCCAGTTAAAAGTCTTCCATATTAAAACATTTCAAACAGGGAGAAAAAAAGATTACATTCCTACAAAAATCTAAGGGGAGGGGAGACCTTCAGAAGAACGTATTGTTAAAACTTTTTAAAAACCAGGATGTGAAGGATTGTGAAACGCCTGTTCTGACCCTAGTTATAACTGCACATTAAATAATACTTGACATTTCAACATTACAAAAACTCATAATTGAAAAGATCCATTGATTACAGACCTCTGGAATCTTATGGAAAAAGGATACTTACCTCTCCTTCCTAAAGAAATACACAATTCTCTGCAGAATTTTGATATAAGTCAGAAATAAAATGTTCATATAACCAGAACACCTCCTCAACTGGCAATCAACACCCAGATAAGCAAGGGTTACCTCAAAGATTAACACCACACGTACAATCAAGCAGTAAACATTACATTAATCAAGGAACTACCAACTCAGATAAACAAAAGCCTCACCAATACTGGCAGGTCAAGCTACTGTATATAAAACAGAGAGCAAACACCACTCCCCACTTCCTTGCAGATGTTCTTCAGTGCAAACAGAGCACTGAAGACATCTGCAAGGAAATAACCAAGCTCAGAGAGCACAAAGGACTCCATTGATATAAGTCCATATACAAAGATAACCAGGATGCTGAAACTGTATGGCACTACATATTTAATTCCAATGAAAACTATCATCCCAAACAATATCCTGTTGTCAAACCAATTCTCTTCTCCAAACAGATATCACTATGATTTCTAAGTTATCTTATATGCCGAAGCTCTCCCAAAATGGTTTATGTTCACAAGTAAATAAAAATTAAAACATTTAACTCCAATAAAATATCAAGCTAAAATCTGATTTATTTTAAAATATATGCTTGTCTTGATTTTGTGACCATTCGCAGTTAGGACAGTGATGAAAACATAATGTTGCGGCCAATCCTTGCATTTACAGGCCTGTAAAGGAAAGGGAAGCTGAGTGTTCGATAGAAGAAAATATCTGTAGCTCAGGGTTGACCTGTGGGATCCTTGGTGCCCTCTGAGCAGGGGTGAAATCCAGCAGGTTCTGACAGGTTCTGGAGAACCGGTAGCGGAAATTTTGAGTAGTTCGGAGAACCGGCAAATACCACCTCTGGCTGGCCCCAGAGTGGGGTGGGAATGGAGATTTTGCAATATCCTTCCCCCAGGAGTGGGGAGGGAATGGGGATTTTGCAGTATCCTTCCCCTGGAGTGGGGTGGGAATGGAGATTTTGCAGTATCCTTCCCCTGGAGTGGGGTGGGAAGGGAGATTTTGCAGTATCCTTCCCCTGGAGTGGGGTGGGAAGGGAGATTTTGCAGTATCCTTCCCCTGGAGTGGGGAGGGAATGGGGATTTTGCAGTATCCTTCCCCTGGAGTGGGGTGGGAAGGGAGATTTTACAGTATCCTTCCCCTGCCACGGCCACCAAGCCATGCCCACCAAGCCACACCACGCCCACCAAGCCATGCCAACAGAACCGGTAGTAAAAAAATTTGGATTTCACCACTGCCTCTGAGCTTGCTTGTTTTCTTAAGAGATGTTTCATCAAGCTTACGGTGTCAATTGTGGTCGCTAAAGGAGTTCTTGCTGTATCCGGTTTCCAAATGACTAGGTTAATTTGTGGTAGAAAGAATAGAAACTCTCAGTGTTGTAAAGGCTAACCTGTATGTCTCACAAACATTTTTTTTGACTACAGTCCACCTCTTCAAATTCATAAAATGTTGTCTTCATCATAGGCATTTCATCAGCTCCCTCAGAGAGAATGAGTATTATGTAATGGCAGCAGTTTTGGCACCTGTTATTCCATGGGAAATGGAAGGGGTTTTATGTCTATGGAGATTCTCAGGCATCCAGGTCATGGTTGTCTCAAAGGTGCTTTTTCAAAAGGCAACTGGTCTTCTTCCCCCCCTTAAGGAAGAAGAAGACCTTTCGCTTCTCACCCAAGAAGCTTCATCGGTTCTGGCTGGATGGTGGGGAGGGGGGGATGGAAAGATTTGTTCTGACAGGATGTTGGAGGGTGGTGGTGGCAGGATTATATTTCTTTGCAGTCATCTGGTCATTAGCACTCTCTCTGAGAGCCATTGAGGCTACCTGGGGGCACAGATAAATCTCCAAGTGGCCTCAATGGCTCTCAGGGAGTGCTAACACAACTGCAAAGAAATATAATCTCCCCCCCCCAAAAAAAATCCTGTTAGAATTTATCCTTCCATTCCCCCCCCTCCCCCTCATTCAGCCAGAACTGATGAAGTTTCTTGGATGAAAAACGAAACATCATCTTCCTCCTCAAGGGAAAAAAATATAATTCAGTTGCCTTTTGAAAAAGCACCTTCGAGGAAGAGGGTTTTGTTATAGAGAAATAATTTATGGTAATGCTTTCTTCATGTCTAACTAATGCTCTGGTTCCCAGTGCACATAACATGGCAAACCTGGGCTTGTGAGAACCTTGGTTTTTTTAGTAGTGTGTTTTAAAACATTAACAAAATTCGGGACTTCCGGTTGACGTCGCGGCGGGAATGGCTGAAAAATAGTGGAGCAGCCGGCAACTGCTTGCTGGGAGACCCTACGGCCGTGATGGCGAACCTATGGCACGTGTGCCAGAGGTGGCACGCAGAGCCCTCTCTGCTGGTATGCGCACCGTTGCCCCAGGTCAGATCTCCGTGGTATTTCTTTCGTGAGCTTCTGTTTCCCTGCAAACGACGAAACAGAAGCTCACGAAAAAAGATCTTACCTCTTGCCGCGCTGCCGGTGTTGGCATGCCCTGCCTCCCGCTGGCCAGCTGGTCTTCGGGTCTCTGCTGCGCACGCACACATGTCCGCGCATGTGTACACGTCCATGCATGTCTGCACATGCGCATGTTTGCACACATGCGTGTTCACGCATGCACCTTCCAGTTTGGGTATGCGTGCGCAGTTTGGGCATTCGGTGTCTAAAAGGTTCGCCATCCTTAAGAGCTTATAATAGCACAGAGAAAAAAAAGGAAGACTTCCCAAAAATAATGAAAGGGTTATGGATGGGCATCCAAATGATGCAGCAGAAGGAGATAAGGGGTAAGGCAGAGGGAACGTTCAGTCTATGTAAAAATCTAGGATCCCAAGAGAGAAATATAAAAGAATCACCAAAAAGTCAATAAATGATGAAATTCTAAAAAGGCTGAGAGATGATGGATAGAGACATAATACCTTGTAATATTGTGACTTTATTAGAAACTAATAGAACCAAATAGAAAGTATAAACTGGGAAAATAGTAATACATATACAGATATATAATAGAATTTATTATAACCACAAATATACTAAGGTTAGGAGGTGGAAGACTATGATTAGGTATATTTAAATGTATTATTATGATTAACAGTGTGCAAAAATATACTGGAATTTATAGCTTTTAAGGACTACAAATTCAGGAGAGTTAGAGATATAATTCCGGAACTGATTAAATTTTTATTAATAATTGGTTTTATTGGGTGTTTATCGAAAATGGAGATATTGGAAATATGGTGGAACTTGAGTAATACTTAAAATATTAGTGATTTAACAGGGGTCAACAAACACATTGTATGAAGAAATGTAATTGATGTTTAAATATATTTTTGGAGGGGGAGAATAAGTACAAATTGGGAAAATAGTATTATACATATTGATACATAAAAGAATATATTATAATTATAATGTGCATATTAAGGTTAGAAGTTGGAAGATAAAAACTATGTATATGTAATTGCATTATTATTGTTTGCACTGTGTAAAAAATGTATTGACCCAGTCATTACACTGTTCACAAAATGTTGGTTGTTAAATGAAAACTACAAATAAAACATATACAAAAAAAAAAAAAAAAAAAAAAAAAAAACACTTTTTTAAAAAAAAAAAAAAAAAAAAAAAAAAAAAAACACCACACAAGCAACTTTGTGCTATAAACAGGTCTGTACACAAACAAAGGAATTTATGAAATAAATTAGAACTCACTGAAAAAAACGCTTTTTAGTGTATATGAGAAATAATGACCAAGAACACAAACTTGTTTATCAAGACACCAACAGGATGAATTTTAAAAACAGTTTGTTCCCATGAAATGTTCCCTGAACTATTTAAACATGGATGTTTAGGGAAAAGACCATGTCCTCACCAACAGCCCAGCTTCTAACTTTGCTAAGACAGAACACAATATAAATTTCCAAACAAAATAAAATATATTAGACTCAAAAGACATATGCAAGATAGAGATATCTTGTCGTAGAAACGTGCAAACCACACTTCAGGAGAGTTTATATTTCAGCAGTATCTGCCTTAATTAAAATACTTGCATAGCAACAGTTTGGCTAAAGCAGTGACAGATTTAATCTTCATGCCAACTTCTCTGTTTGTGAAAGAAACTGTGCCAAGTGTAACACATTTCACTGTAATGAATTTTAGAGACAAACAAAAAGACTGCTGGTAAAATGTGCATAATATACATGAACTTCCCTTTCTGGAATTTAAAGACCAGGTAAAAGGTACTTTACTTGTTCATAATGCAAAAATTATTTGGAGGGCCACATAATGGATAATGAAATCTATTTTCGCACCATAGAGTAGGTGGTCTAAAGACCTCCTAACCAGATTTATCAGTGGAGTCAAATTACTGATGAGGAGCCCTCATTTCAACCCTGAGCTACAAATATTTTCCTTTATTGATGTTTTAGGATCTTTTTCAGCTCATGGATGACACTAGTCTCTTCCAACAGCAGAGAAGGTGATCAAAAGTCACCAAATCAGCTGATCTCCTTGGCAAATGAACTTTTGTGGCCAGAACTCTGTGAAACAGATAGTAGTTGCTACAAGGACGCCCAAAAGGCTATTTCAAGCTACCAAGCACACCACTTGCTTCACATTAACTACTGATTAAGATATATTTATTTGCAATAGCATCAGATGAAACTTACGGTAAACTAACACATTCACTCTAGCAGTGTTATCTCAATGTTGGCTGCTTGAAGATTTGTGGACTTCGACTCCCAGAATGCCCCACTGGCTGGGGAATTCTGGGAGTTGAAATCCACACGCTGGACTAGAGGCTTGTTCTGAGAGAGAAGAGCATTATTTCTTCCCTCTTCTTTGACTTTTCCTGATGCAATGCTTCTGACTCTTTCAAGAAATCAGGATTAATTTGCCAACAAGTTAATGATCTACAGCTTCCTGATGGACCCTTCTCTGCACAGACGAAATGAAATTGCAGAAATAAAGATGCAATGATGTCAGCGCCTCTCCAGCAGCAGTGATAAAACTAGAGAGACCAAGACCCCCACAAGCATTTCTTTACATGGCTTATCGCTCCTAAAACCATAACAAACTATTTATCAAAGCAGAGGCCCTTTGACAGCTGCCATGGAGACAGATCTGTTTTATGTGCTTGTGTCATTTCAAGAGAGGTGAATGCCTTTCACTTCCCCTCTCATTTAAAGTCTCCATTTGTCCCATAACTTCAGAAAAGTCAACAGATTCTGCTTGGCTGCAGAATGCAATTATGACTCAACCAGGGGATGCAATAACATGGAACTGATCTTTCTTAGGATCAGTTTACATAAGTATCTTCCCCCATTTCTTGATCATGGTGTGCAGAGTTGTCTCACTCATATAAGAGAGTAAATTAACTACAGGTAATCCTCGACTTACAACAGTTTGTTTAGTGACTGTTCAAAGTTGCAACAGCAACTTGCTTTATAGGGCTATGAAGCTGGCTTGTTTAAAACCAGTTGTTTATCCCTAATGTATAATGGGTAAATTTTTCCACATCTGGACAAAGACACTCTGCAACTGGGACAATGAACTGTTCTTCAGAGTTAGACCAAGACATGATATGGGCACTAAGATTGAAAATATGTATCTGTGCAAATGGAAAACTTCCAGAGTTAAAATGGGTTCTATAATCATGGCCTTAACAAAAACTGCAAAAAAGGGGAAGGGGAAGGAAAGGGAAGGAGACTTCAAAATTAAGATATTCCTTCCTCCAGAAGGAGGAGCAGGGAGGAAAAACGTTCATTTGTCTACTTCCAAATAATAAATTATCTGTTAATGTATTAACAAATTAATTCACTCTGTTAAAAATAAATTATTGGGGGTGGGAGGAAGGAGAGCGTTTAGAGAAAAGCAAAGCTCTCTGTGCAGCCACATGAACTTAAATATATATTGTTTTAATTATGAGGCACACAACTAACCTGAGTATATGTTCCACCTTTACTTTACGAAAAGATTAAAAAAAAAAAATCAGGATAATGAGCACATGGAACATCTCCAGAAACTTGATCCCTAACTACAGGCTTAAAACAAAAAAGAGAGGCAACAATTAGCACTAATCCTGACAGATCCAGACAAACAGGTAGGGATGCTGAACAGCTAATTCTATGTAGTTTTCACTAGTAGGATGTTCTTAGCTACCTCAATTTACTTTTCCTTTTAACCTGAACATGTGGAACTATTTTTTTTTACTAATGACCTGGGAGGCAGCCAACTATTTTCTAAAAGAACCTATGGAGCTCAGAGACATTCCTGGAAAACATCCATTGAATATGTTGAATTTACTTACTGACCACATGATTCACTTTACAAACATGGTGACTCACTTTACAACTGTTATAAGAACAGCTGTGGTGTGTCAACTTATATCCTAAACAACTTACAACTGAAATTCTGGGCTTCATTGTGTTTGTAAGTCAAGGACTACCTGTAAGTGGTTGAAAACTGAACCAGTCACAGAAACTCACTTGATAACTATGAGTCAAATATTTTCATCCTAACTTATCTCACAGGTTTTGTTGTTGAGAAAACTGAAGGAGAACTGCTATCTATGCCATCCTCACATTCTGGAGAAAAGGTGGGATATAGTGTAAATCAGAGGTGGTATTCTGCTGGTTCGTACTGGTTCGGGCGAACAGGTAGTAGCGACCTGCGGGTGGCCACCCACCCCGGTGCTATGCCATCCTATTTAGGCTCATTTTGTAGCCGTGCGAATGCGTGCAAGCCACGCGCGCGCACATTTGCAAACCGGTAAGGAAGGTAAGTGAATACCACCTCTGCTGTAAATCCAAAAAATAAATCAGTAACACCAAGTCCATTCAATCCATTACACACTGAATTCCCTTCCAGGTTCCAATGAAGCAATTTTTTAAAAATACTTTGTAGATTATATACAATTGGTTCCTTTACAGTAGTTTCAGGCAATAATTTTAAAAACTCTTGAAGATACTCAACTTCTTAGAAAGAGCCAAGTTTGGCTTTCATCTACATGGGGGCTGCTGATCTGTATGTGCATCACATTTAGGTCCATCTTCCTATTTTAACTTACTTTAAAAAGTACATGTAAAGGACTAGTTCACATGTGGTAAACCATAATTTAATTTTAAATGGAGCAAGAACATCCCTCTGAATAATATGAATTACAATATTTTCTGCCCACTTTTCATAGAAGCCAGCCAGTTTAGTTTAGTTTAGCATACTTAAAACTGTTATTACACATTAGCAACAATTTACAATAAACTGAAATCAAACCAGAAAAAGCACAGAGTTTGAACCTTGTTTGTTTAGACATTGGCTGAAGGTTTTTTTAAAAAAATGTGATCTGTGGTTCATATATAACAAGCTAGGAATCCAGTAACTAAATCTAAACTCTGATTTATGCTTTGTAAAGTAACCTTAATGCCATTTCTAATTTGTAGAGCAGCCATGCTACTCTCTACACCAAAGCAGAGAAATAGATTAATCAGCTTACAGCCTAACAAAACTTTATAGATTTGATTATTGTTGCTTTAACAAAAATTACATCAGAACATGAACCTCTAGTCTCAAATTGCCTTAGGAAAGGAAACAATTGACTTGTTTCCCTTCCAGTTTAACTATCAGGCGACTGATTTACAGGTTGGTTTTTTTTCCCCAGCCATGTTTGGCAAATGTTTGCCAAAAAAGGACAAGGGCAATTGAAAGTCCCCTAACAAATGTTTTGTGCTTAAAAAGTGATTCAAGAATAGAATGCAAAAAGAACACCCTATTTAAGGTATTCTGAAGCTTAATACAACTCTTCCAAGGTGCAACTTAAACCACCATGTGCTGGGTTACACCTCCACCCACCCATCCAGGATGTTTGATGCCAAGATTGGCTGGAGCTTAAAAACACTATGTTGGAGAAGACTGGGTTAATTTAGACCTACAATACTGTATATACCAAGACATTCTTGGTGTAATTTTTAGAGGTAGAACTTGGATGAAGTAGGAACATCAGTATTACCTAGACATCAGTATTACCTATTATTTGGTCCTAGAAACACTTGTAAAAAAAAAACAACCTTTCTTGGTGACATCTGTTTACATATAAACTAGTCTTCAGAGAGATTCAGAAATGACTCACAGATTTGCTGGAGTTCTGAATATCTCTGAAGTTCAGGAGAAAGTGAGAAACTAAGTGCTTCATCTTTCCTCCTTTTCAATTCTCTGTACATACATGGTCACAAAACACACACACGTACACAAAAAGCTGCTGAGAACTGAGATTAACCATAACAGACAAGCTTCTTGTAAACTCATCTCCATGAGCAGAAAGCCTGAAAGACGATAGGACACTGCACAAAGTTTTCCAGCATCCATGTGAAGAGGGGTGACGTCCGACTCCATGTGGCTTCTACTGGACAACCCTGACTGAGACCAATTATTCTTCAAATTAAGAATCTGCTTCTGCGACAATTATCTGAATAACTGGGGAAAAAATCTTGCTGAATCAGATAACTAGATGCAATGCTGTACATCACTGAATGGACTATTATTATCATCAAGTAAATGTATTGCTCACTTTTCTGTCAAGAAATTTAAGACAATGTATTCAGTTTCTCTGAATTTTCCCTCACCTGTGTAGCTCAGATCTTGAATAAACCTATCTCCAATGAATGCTGTTTATTAGAGGGAAAACATTTCTTGCTATAAATTGGATGGTTTGTATTGTCTGATTCAGCAGCCTCTCTTCCATCCAAAACTTCCCAACTTGGGAACCTTGCAAATGTACTGGAACTAGCTATAGAATTCATAGCCAGTGTGTCTTCTTTTTTGTCTGGCACTAGCATCTGTATAAAAAGACTCAGCCCCTGAGATTGTGACCATTTTATGGGCACCTTTTCTGCAGAATTCAGTCCAATAAAAGCGGCATTTCTGCAGTATCAATAACTTATGAATTAACCTTATTTAACCTGGTGGCGAAGTCCAAGAGAGAGAGGGACTTTGATCCTCATAATCCTAAAGTAGCATAGCTATGCTGGCTGGGAATAACTGAAATCCAATACATTTGAAAGCTTCTAGGCTGAAGAAAGCTGTATTAATACTTCTCTCCCTGTTACTCCAGGTAGGCTCAGAACCATTGAACAAGTTATGGAACACCCATCTCAATCCTATAGATAATATACAGTATTATAGACAGGAAAAAACAATAAAATAATAAAATATACACAAAGATGTCTATGCAACTGAACATTCGTCCTGCTCAGTCCCATTCCAGTGGAGACTATGTGATAAAAAGATGATTTAAAGTCAATATAGAGGTAGTCCTTCAAGATGACCGTAATGGAGCCTGTTCATTATGGTCGTATGACATAATGGTTGTAAAATGAGCCTGTCATGTGACCGACCCGATTCTACAACCTTTTTTGCTGTGGTAGTTAAGCCAATCACCACAGTCATTAAGTAAATCCACGGTTGTTAAGCTGCAGTTTTTAAGCAAATTAATGGTTCAGTATGGGTGCAGTTTTCCAAAACCTGGAAGTCCTGGTTTTTGGGGAAACTCTCATAAAACACAGTCACATAAGTGTGGGATGCTGAAAATGGCCATAAATACAGCCGTGCTGCTCAGCATCCAAAGTTTGGTCACGTGACCGCAAGGCTTCACTGTCAGAACTTTGAATCTGGGTCCTAAGTCCCCTTGCTGCTTAAGATAGAGGAGCAAATGGAGGCACTGTTCCACCTGAAACAAGATTTATAACGAACAGCATACCTACTTTGGAATATGAGTCACAAAATCACATAAATGCTCTTTCCCATTTTGGACTCTAAAATTTCTGTACATTATGTAACTCAAGAACCTGCTGTGTTTTCATGACAACCCAGATTTATTGTCTAAGATGGTTGCTTCACTCTGCCGATGGTTAACAACACCCACTGTCTTCAAAAAGCTTTCACCCTAACACTGCAGATATTTGGGACTATCACTCCCATCATTCCCAACCTGCAGTCCAATACATGACACGGATACATTTAAAGGAAGCTGTTACAGGGTCTAGGACAGGGCTGTCAAACTCACGGCCTGCGGGCAGGATGCGTCACGTGCTGGCCATGCCCGGTTTAGTGAGGGGGGGGGAAGTCCTGATACATCACGTGACGATGCCGTGATGATGCAGGTTTGACACCCCTGGTCTAGGACAACTCGCCATAGCAAAAAACGGGTGAAAAACAGGCCGTTTTTTGCAAAAATGGGGGCCTTTTTGCCTTCCCCCAGCCCCCAGGAGCACTCTGCAGGCCTCCCAAACCCTCTGTGCACCCCGTTTTTTGCAAAAAAAACGGGGGTGTTTTTGCCTTCCCCCAGCCCCCAGAAGCACTCTGCGGGCCTCCCAAATCCTCTGCATGCCCCGTTTTTGCAAAAAATGGGGCATGCAGAGGGTTTGGGAGGCCTGCAGAGTGCTCCTGGGAGCCGGGGAGGACAAAAACTTTTTTTTCTTACTTACCTCTTCGAAATCTTGGTGCGTCTTATACACCGGTGCGTCTTATAGTCCGAAAAATACGGTAGTTTAAATAATTAAACTGAATTGTTGGAATTGTCCTGCAGCAAATTGACTGTGGCGAGTTGGCCGGGGTTAGTTGGCTGTGGCGAGTTGTCCCATTCCGGCTGTTACAGACACTCAATCCATTTCCCATTTTCTCTCCTCTTAAACATAACAAAAGGATAAGTAGGTCCTGTAATGCCATATTATGATGTGGAGGAAGCCTTATTTGGGAAATTTGAAGCTACATTAGAGCTTTCAAGTTCAGGTCACTCAAAGATGTAATTTCATTTCTTCATCCAAACAGAAACTGGACAACGCAGCAAAAGCAAATCCAGAGCAAGTGAGAATTAGCCAAGAACATGGTTCTGTAAACAAAGCGAGCACGCTCGGTTTTTCAGCCTCAGACTTTGCCATAAATTGCCCAGAGTCATCTCGTCTTGGCTGCTTCCTCCTTTCCAACCCACTCATATAATTCAGAGGGCTTTTCTTTTATCAAGGGACTTGAAACTGTAAGCTATTTTTGAAGTGTCCAGTGAAATCAATTATTTCTGTAGCTTTCAGCATTAGAACTATTTATATTATTTTTGCCTTTAAAAAAAGAAGAAAGAAAAACACAACACACTCTGCACGAGCTATCCGAATTCAAACTGGAACACAAACAGCTACGGTATCAAGATGATGAGGATGTAGCTCCAGACTGACACAAGTACATTTTTTTTTTAAAAAAAGCAAAATTAATTTTAATGTTATTCAATACAGACACAGAATGACACATTCCACATCCTACACATATCTAAAAGTGAATTAGCCTCAAGGCAAAAAGAGTGGGCTCTATTTATTAAGCCAGTGCAGAGATCCGGATCTGAAGGGAAAACATGATTTGGAAGATACATGTTGAAAATATCTTAAACCAAATACATACTTTCCTAGGCCTGTGTGTCAGCTGCAGAGGGAGCTGTGGGAGCCCAGGAATAAATACATCTGTTGAAGATGTTCCTGGTAGGTGCTCTATGTGTTCCTATGCATGCTCCATATCACTTATGTTTCTGCACTTATGCCTATTCAATTAGGACTTTTGCATAAGCCTAGTTTGAATGCATAAAGAGGAAATGCTAATGGGAGAACACTCCCCTTTCTAACCATCAAGCTTTCATCTCTATGTCTCTATAGCTCAGCGTTTCTCAACCTTAGCAACTTTAAGATGAGTGGACTTCAACTTCCAGAATTCCCCAGCCAACCAGCTCCACATATCTTAAAGTTGTCAAAGGTTGAGAAACATTGCTCTAGCGACTTATCTCCGTGGCTCCACTGTGTTATTGGATAAATAAGGAGAAAGGTAATATTGGAAAATACCCTGGAGGTGGGGAAGGAACAAAAAAATGGCAGAAGATCATCTCATCTCATTTGAAAACATGTGTCTCATTTGTTCTTTCAACAATATTCCTTTTCACTCTGCAAGCTATTGTTCCAACTAACTTTTTACAGAATGCAGGAGGATCTATCTAGTTTGGGCAACCAAAAACTCAAGCTAAATATAAATGGGATCCAATCTGGGTCGGTCACTGGGACCAGAGGTTTAGGTCTTCTGAGTTTACAGACTCATCCTGGAGCCCATCCTCAGGGAACTTGTCTCTCACCAGAGAAATTCCCTGATGATGGGTTCCAGCACAAGTCCAAAAGCTCGGAAGACTAAATCTCTGGTCCTGGTGACTGACCCAGATTGGATCCTGCAACATTATCCTGGGACACGTATGTTTGCTTTCATTCGTAAATATAAACGATCTGTTCAACTATAAGTGTGTCATCTTTTGATGGCCAAGTACTGTAATGCAATTAGGGGGAGAGTTAAGGACTGTAGCAGATGCATCAGGGCCCAAAGGGACTGGCGCTAATTCCAACTTCTAATTCCAGGATTTTCATTCCCCTTCCTACACAAACTTGTACCCACCAGCAGGGATCTCTTTTTTGGTTGCAGTTGCTGTTTTTAAATGTCCTATGACCGTGATGGCGAACCTATGGCATGTGTGCCAGAGGTGGCACGCAAAGCCCTCTCTGTGGGCATGGGTGCCATCGCCAGCTGCTCTCTTCCAGGTTCTCGAAGAGAGCAGCTGGTTGGAGCACATGCGCGCCAGACCACCTGTCCGGCGTGCATGCGCGCAACGGAACCCGGAAGAGCAGCTGGCCGCCACATGCATGCGCACCAACCAGCTGCTCTCTTCTGGGTTCTGGCGCTCCGGCGCACACATGTGGGCTCCAGTTTCAGCACTTAGTGCCGAAAAGGTTAACCATCACTGTCTTATGACTATTTCTCCTTATATTTCAAGTTGCAAAGTGATGGGAAATGAAGCTACCCAATTTTCATCAATTTTGTCATAAAAGTTTAGTAGCACTAAAGTAGAGAATCTGGAGGTCTGGTTCAACCAAATATCATTCCCTGGACTCAAGCATAGTTATTCAACTGAGAAGGTGAAATCAACTTACGCAGTCTTGCCCTCACTGTCATGCTTGGTTGCGTTGGCTCCCTTTTTGCCCAAAAGGGAAGCCACTTTCTCCAGATCTGCATTCTCCACAGCTTGGAGGAGTCGGTCATCATTCTTATTCCACTCATGGGTCTGTAAAAGAAAGAAAAGTTTCAGGGGATTAAGAAGGTGAATAAAGTATTCCTTAAATGGTACTTAGGTTACCTGTTGGCTTCACCCTAACCCTAAATAATACTTCTGGACGCATCTGGCTCATACATTTCCTTGCATGAGACAGAATCGTCATCAGAATGACAACAATTGTCCCTCTTTCATATTTATCTCTGGTTATGCTAATCACAGTGGTTGGAAGTTTATTATAATGAATCTTGGATTAATTAATAAAGCTTGGCTTTAGGGACCCTTTGCTTCCCCTTTATGTCCTTAACAGGATACCTTATTATAAAGGTATTTATTTTAATCTGTAGGAGTTTTTATTGGGGAGAGAGAGAAAAATCTCCAAAAATTGATAGGAGTCGACGGTCCTGGATCACTAAGTATGCAACCTAAGCACTTATTTTTCTCTTTCTTTAAATCCATTTCTTGTTTAAACATTCTAGACTGATGATAGCAATGGGACATCAACTTAATGTTATGTCATCTTCTTGGGTAATTGCAGAAAATTGCACCACAGTTATTGTTAGCTGAGCACTGAATTTCAGTGTAGCAATTTGGGGAATCATCAAGGACCATAAAAAAAGGTTTTCGAGCTAATTAGCTGTACATCCCTATCTTAAGATTACAACAGAACTAAATCATAATAAAGAAAATTACTTCCCCACAATTTGTTTACAGGCAGTATTTGGGAAGTCGTGATACTGAGTAAATCTGATATTTTTTTATCTTGTTGACCCAGAAGAATCCATGGGAAGTGGACTGCCAAGACATGTTAGAGAAGAAACTTCCCATGTACTCTGGCCTTTCGCAAGTTGGTCCACATGGAAAAGTTAAGGGCGGAGATGCCTTTGTTTGAAAGCATCTTCAATTCACAAAAACAAACACGAAGCCTACATTAAACTCAGCCTTCAGAAAGAAATGCGCCTTTTGGTGCCTTGATCCAAGTTGGGTTTTCTATAAACAGAAGGCAATGCCAATCTTTCGTATGCAGAGATGTTGTAAATATTTATACTAATATTTCCACCATTGCAACATTCAGTGACACAATGCTGTTCGACAACTTGGCTTGACTTTAATCCATTGGGGAGTTTCCATCACTACTAACGAACTACAGATTCTGTTGCAGTTGTAAGCCAATCCTGCGGCTTAAACACGAAAGCCAAAACCTGAAAATGAGAAAGTTTTTTGGAACAAGCTACTATGACCCAGCTGCTGAGGTTCAACTTGGCCGTTACTGCCAACTATTAAAATGTGGAGCAATTAATGAGCCTTTTGCTGGAATTTGGGTACCTGTGGGAGGAAGTCACCCTAGCAGAATATTCTGTGACTGTTCAACCTGCTTCATTCATTAACTTATCCGCTGCAAGACTACCTAATTCCATATAGCTTATTGAGCACTTTTGCAGCCCCTCAACCTCCATCAATGATTCTGCCATTTCTAAAACATGCTCTATATTCTGGAACAACTTTCCACTTGGAGTTAAAGTTGGCCCTCTTTTTTACAGCCAGTTTAAAATAGATCTTTTTGCTCCAGGGTTTTTTCCCCCTAAATGCTCACCAAATTCGTATGCTATTTTCAAATGTTTTTATGTGTTAAATAGAGCTTTGCTTTTAAACTATCTAAGCCACCTGGATTAGGGGGCACATAAATTTGCCAAATATATTAACCCTGAGACAAAGATTGTTGTTTTCTTTTATTATAAGGCAGGGGTGTCAAACTCAATTTCACTGAGAGCAGCATCGGGGTTGTGTTTGACCTTGGGGGGTGGGGGGTGGGCGTAGCCAGGGGGTGTGGCCAGCTCGACGTCACTCGTGTCAGGGGCGCTTGTGGTGGCCCAAGCGCTCTGCCAGCATAAATGGGCTTCCGAGCTCCGTTTTCAGCTGCAACGGCCTCCTGCAACCCTCTGCCAGTTAAAACGGAACTCGCAAAGGCCGGCCGTGGCCCTCCCGAGCTCCATTTTCGCTGGCAGAGGCACCACGGGCTGGTCCTTCGCTGTTTCCAGGGTGGCCCAGCGGGCCAGATCTAACCACCCTGTGGGCTGGATCCAGCTCCCGGGCCTTGAGTTTGACAACCCTGTTATAAGGGTTCACATATCTTCTCCAAAAATGAACCAAGGAACATATTTGCTATTATTAGTTTGGTGACCAGAACATCACATGTATTGGTTATAAGGGAAAGTCTCTCATTTTAAATGAGAATACAGAGAATTGTTTTCCTAGCATTTGAACATCCTCATGTCATATGCAAAGTAAGCATTTGTTCTCTTAAGCTTTCAGAAGCCAAGGAAGTTTTTAATCTACTCTGATGCCAGAAAGAAAGAAAAAGGATCCAAGAGTTTGCTAATGCTTGCATTTGCTCTCAATCCTGTACTCTACAGGCAACATTAAAAGCTCAATTGATGCATCCAAACTACCACTTTGCTAGTACATTCCTTCACATCTCTACTACAACTCTGTTTCTAATTGTTAATTAGACAAAACACTGAATCTTAGAGCAACGTTTGAATCAAGGTTCTGTACCTCAAATTGGTCGAGTTAAACCAGGGGTGTCAAACTCAAGGCCCGGGGGCAGGATCCGGTCCGCAGGGTGTTTAGATCTGGCCCACGGGGCTGCCCTGGAAACAGCAAAGTACCGGCTCATGGTTCCTCTGCCAGTGAAAACGGGTGGCCCTCCCGAGCTCCGTTTTCGCTGGCAGAGGGTTGCAGAAGATCGTTGCAGCCAAAAACAGGGCTCAGGAGCCCGTTTTCGCTGGCAGAGCACTTGGGCTACCACCCAAGTGCGCCCCTGACACGAGTGACGTTGAGCTGGCCATGCCCACCCTGGCCACGCCCCCCCGTGGTCAAACACAACCCTGATGCGGCCCTTAATGAAATTGAGTGTGACACCCCTGAGTTAAACAAGCAAACAAAATCCAGGACCCATTACTCCCCTGGAATTGAAATTTCAAGGATCTTCAGAGACCAGTTGCATTTGCTGAGGCCACTGTGGTCAATGCCAATCATGTGATCCTGATTTCTGGCTTTCCCTGTCATTTTCCTACAAGCAAAGTTATTGGAGAAGCAGCAGGAAGTCAGACATCACTCCTGCTCCTACTGCCTTCTTCAAGGAGCTGGTGGAATGTCACAAATAGGTTCAGCTACAGAATCTTCAAGGAATGATCCTTTAAATATCCTCAAGAACCAATTTGGGTACATTTTAGTTAGCAGCATGTAGTTTTGATTTATTTTAAAACGCAACTAACCATTTCTGACCAGATACTTTAATAAATGTACTAAACTGGAAATTGGAGTTGATTTTCCCAGCCTAGGGTGTAGCCTTATTCATATACCAGTCTGCCAAGTATATGGGCTTATCATTTTTTCAAGAAAAAAAAGAAAGAAAGAAAAGGTCTCAAGCAGAGCTTTGTCCTCAAGACAGAAGCACAGAATCAGGGTAGAATGTATACAGCCAAAGTTTAGTCATTCTAAATGACTCACCTTGGAAATGCATAACGAAGCGTTGACTGCCTATCTGACTTCTGTGTCAGTACCTTCGGTCTTGTCACCCTCCCCAGCTAACCTTTCATCTAGCAGTTCCATATTGAATCATTCTATCTTCTATAGAATATCTTGAAATTAAAATTATGGAGGAACTTATTGACCAAGATGGCAACTCGTGGCCTGAGGATTGTATAGAGCACCTGAAAAATGGTAGAAGTTTTAAAACTTTTTGAGATACAAAATATATGAAAAGGCATTGTAAACCTTAAAAGGATGCATTGTACATAGTCCTTGACTTATGAGCGCAACTGGGATCTGAATTTCCATTATTAAGCAAGGCTGTTATTAATTTTAAAACCTTTTTTTGCCATGGTTGTTAAGTGAAAGTCACTATTGACTGTTGGTTTGTCAAAAGCTGGATGAGAAGGTCGCAAATGGTGATCACATGATTCCGGAAAGTACCCTGTTTTCCCCAAAATAAGACATCCCCTGATAATAAGCCCAATCGGGCTTTTGAGTGCATGGCAATAAGGCCAAGCGCTTATTTCAGGGTTCAAAAAAAATATAAGACAGGGTCTTATTTTCGGGGAAACACGGTAGCAACTACTGTAAATACAAGTTGGCTGCCAAGCACCTGAAGTTTGATAATGTGACCATGGGGATGCTGCAATGGTCATAAGTGCGAGGACCAGTCACAAGTCATTTTTTTCCTGTGCCGTTGTAACTTTGAATGGTTGCTAAACAAATAATTGTAAGTTTTGAGGACTACCTGTATTTGTCTTTAGAAAAGCACAAAAAAGCTACTCATTTCACACCAACTGTACTTCCCTTCCCATTGCAGCAACAAGAAATAACTATCAGACATTAAAAAGTTATTGATTTAAAGGACAGCCTTTTTTCATGGCCTTTTGAACCCTGATAAAATATTATTAGCTAGATAATCATTTCAGTGTCTACCTGAAGACTAGTAGTTCCACTTTCCATGTTTCAGCAAGAAGAAAAATCAAGAATTTCAAAACTGGAGGTTATAAAGTTTTTAGACAGGATATCACAAGCCAGGGCTATTTACTGAACTGGCAGGTTGTATTATTTTAGTTCATAGTCAAGTTATCATTTGATAAGCACTTATCAATGGACTTTGCTCCCTTTCTTGTTGTCTTCAAGAATTTCAAGAACGCAACAGTTGTAAATGCCAGCTTTCCAAACTTGATTAGCAATGCCTCCCGGAAGTCAGCAAGGGTCAACAAATTTTTCAGTACTGTGTGTGTGCGTGTATGTGTGGGCAAACACACCAATCCACTCCCCCATGAACTTGTAAAATCTCATATAAATTCTGAGATATTATGGAATTTGTCTACACTATGGATTCATGGATATTTTATTTCATTCTTATTTAATGGAAATCAATAGCCACTTTTTAAGTAGGTCCTGGTTTAGAGGATACCAAGTTGAAGAATCTTGCTATAAATAAGCAGGTATTATATCTAATCAATCACTCAGACCTGAAACAGCAGTGACAAGGCCATTTTCATTTTACATTATCACTTTACAGGACAGGTTGACTTCATGATGGGAAAAGTTCGTAAACATTCAATTATCTGCTGGCAGTGTTAATTCATTACTAAACAAACAACTTGGTAAATTGACAGTCCATATTAAAAAAAACACCTCACAGAACTGTTAGATAGTAACTTAGCAAAACAAGACAGGCCAGAACCCCACAATTTTGCCCCAGTAACCCATTTCCAGTGACTGCACATCACTTGAACCAATTAGTCTTACATCCAAACGAGGTGACCAGTGTTATGTTCTAACTGTTATAACTGTGTTGCATGGTTCCAACCAGGTCCAGCGTTTGAGCGGGAAAAAGCTCAAACGCTATTGGCTGGTCTGTCTGACAGCTCCCTATAAAAGGGCAAGCTGTCAGACTGCTCTTTGCTGGTTGCTGATACAAGAGCTGAAATAAAGAGCTGCTTTGGAAGTCTGTCTCCTGTCATCTCTACCCACTATCCAACAGTGGCGACGAGGGCTTGGGCCAGGAGAACTGTGACTAGCTTCTTCAGCACTTTCAACCAGCCAGGCAGACATCTT